>JAODAL010004270.1:0-159291 GCA_025379985.1 Phyllomedusa bahiana
TGCTGAACTTGAATGGAATTCTTCTCTGACCAGTTCTGTTACTGCAGAGACCGGGGAGAGGCCATGTGCATTGTGGTAGAGGTGAACAGCTGTAAATGAAATTTCCACACACAACATTGGGATAGTTGACTGCTGGGACTGGGATAGGCACAGTTAAATCCTTGCTTTCCTCCGCTTGCAGCTTACCCAATAAGGCTACAGTAGATCCTAAGTATCCTTATTTACAGACGCATATTTTTCATGCTTGTATTTATCTGCAGGAACACAAGACAGTTTTCAGAATTTAAAGCCTTTTACAGAAACAGTATAAAGTATTTATAGTTATTACGCATGAGATGTTGGCGAGAGCTGAAGGTTTCTGGGACACAGGGAGCTGTGGAACAAAACTGGCTTTTATGCTGGTCCAAAATGAGATAAATCTTTCGCTGTGTAGTTTTACTGTCTCAGAACTTTAGCATCTGTCATTGATAACGGTCCACAAAGATAAAGACACTTTCGTCAATGCTGGAGATGTATTGCAGAGACACTAAACCAAAAGCCTACATTTTCTACGTGATTGTTTCCAGTGAGAAACTACTCCAGTAGATACCTGCTCTGCAAATTACTGACCAGTCTCTAACCTGCCCTTCATCTCTGATCTCCTGGAACGCTTGGTCTACTCTCGCCTAATCCGCTATCTCTCTACTAACTCTCTTCTCAATCCTCTACAATCAGGTTTCTACACTCCACACTCCACAGAAACTGCTCTAGCTAAAGTCTGAAATGATCTCCTCACGGCTAAATCTCAGGGTAACTACTCCTTGCTGCTTCTCTTGGATCTCTCTGCAGCGTTTGACACTGTGGATCACCACCTTCTCCTCAGCATGCTCAGCACCATTGGCCTCCAGGACACCGCTCTCTCTTGGTTCTCATCATACCTTTCTGACCACTCCTTCAGTGTCTCATTTTCTGGTTCTACTTCTCCTCTCCCTCTTGCTGTTGGGGCTCCTCAGGGATCAGTTCTAGGTCCTCTCCTCTTTTCATTGTACACAGTCCCCATCGGCCAAACCATCAGCAGATTTGGCTTCCAGTACCATCTCTATGCTGATGACACTCAGTTATACACCTCTTCCCGAGACATCACTCCAGCCTTGCTACAAAACACCAGTGACTGTCTGTCCGCTGTCTCTGACATCATGTCCTCCCTGTATCTTAAAGTAAATCTCACTAAGACTGAACTTCTGTCTTTCCGCCATCTACTAACCAACCCCCATCTGCTATTTCTGTTTCGGTGTGTGGTACCACCATAACTCCTAGGCAGCAGGCCCGATGTTTTGGGGTTATTCTAGACTCTGATCTGTCATTCACACACTATATTCAATTCCTTGCCCGCTCCTGTCACCTACACCTCAAGAACATCTCCAGAATCCATCCGTTTCTCACTATGGAAACAACTCAGACTCTCATTGTTGCTCTTATTCATTCTCGTCTTGACTACTGCAACTCCTGCTTATCGGTCTCCCACTCTGCAAACTCTCCCCTCTCCAATCTGTCCTGAATGCAGCAGCCAGGCTTGTCTTTCTTTCCAGCTGCTATACTGATGCCTCTACCCTGTGTCAGTGACTGCACTGATTTCTCATTCAGTACAGGATACAACATAAACTCATCACTCTCACCCATAAAGTTCTCCCAGGTGCTGCACCCCCCATATACCTCCTCCCTCATCTCTCTGCTCTGCTGCTGATATCAAACTACAGACCACAATCATCTGAACCTCCCATGCCCGTCTCCAAGATTTCACACGTGCTGCACTAGTTCTCTGGAACATGCTACCACGTACCATCTGGCACAATCCTAACCTTCAAAGTTTTAAGAGTGCCCCTTAGGCAGACCTATCAAGATCCCTAATTGCTAACCCACACCTTCTATCACACACACATCTGCCACTCCCTACACTAGGGCAATCATAGGCACTTATCTGTATACAGATGTACTGTCAGGGTGGTAGGTTCACCAAATTTTTCTGTAAACCACCCCATATTTATGGAACATGGCTGGACCATTGTAAACTTAGTACTTCTCATCCTTCGCCTCACCTATACACCCTATTCGATTGTAAGCTCTTGCGAGCAGGGCCCTCACACCTTGTGTCTTAACTGTAAGTAGTTTTTATTGTGTAATGTCTGTAGTTATAACCTCTAAATTGTAAAGTGCTGCGGAACAAAGATTATTATTAATATTATTATTATTATTATAACTGAAAACTTCTGTCCCCCAATGCAAAATTTAGAAAAGGGCTCGCACCTACCATGTGCCGTTTATAGTACTCAGAGGCGTAACTTGAAGCTCTGGGGCCCTAGTGCAAATAGTGAAATGGGCCCCCCAGCTACCAAGTGCCACTGACAATGCTGGTGTCTCCTTACATGCAGAAGGGCTTTTGGGCCCCCTCAGGCTGCACCCCCTATAGCTACGCCCCTGATAGTACTAGTGTCTTATGTGACAAAGAGGCCTTTGAGCCTCTCAAATCTAGGGCCAGATAGCACCTGCTACATCTGAACCCTTTAAATGTACACTTCTGTATTTCTGTGTGGGAAGAGGCCAAGTGTAGTGCTCTTCAAGTGGTAGCATGATGGTTAAGTACTTTAGTGAACCAATTGAGAAGAATAAAGCCAGTATATTGTTTTTTGAACTACGTTTGCTTTATTTTCTGGTGATATATGCTGTATATGCAGGATACAAAAGCTTGTTGGACCAAGGAGATAATCTGTTTTCCTCTTAAACTCAAGAAAATATTCCGACTCTATCAATATCTATTTTAGGGTACAAGTGTCACCTAGATGCATCTGATGTCCCTAATGGGTTAAAATGTTTGCCCCCCAACTGGAGTTGTCCCTGTATATGCCTTCAATGAGTCCAAAACAAAGTGTGAGGCCAGCCATAGTCTTGCAGACTAGTCAATACATATACAAACATATTTAAATACATACAGACATGTCTTGGCTCTGGAGATGGAATGATCAGTAGAACTTTTTTTCAAAATACAATTTGTCATATAGAGGCAAATGTAATCTCCTATTTCAGTTCTTACATTTATCATAATGACATTGATAAGAATATAATCCCCAACACAGCAAGTTTCTGGGGGATATCAATCTGGCCATAGATATTTGTCAGTCCCCACTTATAATCTGTTTTAGGGGATATCGTGAAACATTAATCCCAATGGATACAGTAGTGGGGCCATCATGGGGCCATAGTAATCTACAGGGAAAACATAGTCTGGATCCTGGATCTCTCAGCGTTTGACACTATTGATCACCACCTCCTCCTCAGCATGCTCATCCCCATCAGCTTCCAGGACACCGCTCTCTTGGTTCTCGTCCTACCTCTCTGACCGCTCCTTCAGTGTCTCATTTGCAGGTTCTACCTCCTCTCCTCTTCCTCTTGCTGTCGGGATTCCTCAGGGATCCGTTCTAGGTCTTCCTCTCTTCTCAATCTACACAGCACCAATTGGACAAACCATCAGCAGATTTGGCTTCCAGTACCATCTCTATGCTGATGACACTCAGTTATACACCTCCTCCCGGGACATCACTCCCGCCCTGCTACAATACACCAGTGACTGTATGTCCGCTGTCTCTGACATCATGTCTTCCCTCTATCTCAAACTAAACCTCAATAAAACTGAATTTCTAGTCATTCCACCTTCTACTAACCAACCCACATCTCCTATTTCTGTTTCAGCGTGTGGAACCACCATAACTCCTAGGCAGCAGGACGCTGTCTTGGGATTATACTAGATTCTGATCTGTCCTTCACTCCCTACATCCAATCTCTTGCCCGCTCCTGTCACCTGCACCTCAAGAACATCTCCAGAATCCGTCCTTTTCTCACCGTGGAAACCACCCAGACTCTTACTGTTGCTCTTATTCTTTCTCGTCTTGACTACTGTAACTCCCTGCTTATTGGTCTCCCTCTCTGTAAACTCGTCCCTCTCCAATCTGTCCTGAATGCAGCAGCCAGGCTTGTCTTTCTCTCCAGCCGCTATACTGATGCCTCTACCCTGTGTCAGTCACTGCACTGGTTGCCTATTCAGTACAGGATACAACATAAACTGATCACTCTCACCCATAAAGCTCTCCATAGTGCTGCTCCTCCCTACATCTCCTCCCTCATCTCTGTCTACCACTCTACCCGCTCTCTGCGCTCTGCTGATGCTCTGAAATTACACACCTCTCTCATTCGAACCTCCCACGGCCGTCTCCAAGATTTTGCACGTACTGCTCCGGTTCTCTGGAACATGTTACCCCATGTGATCAGGCACACTCACAACCTTCATAGCTTCAAGAGCGTTCTGAAAACTCATTTTCTTAGGCAGGCCCACCAAGATCCCTAATCATTAACCCCCTAATTTCTGTCATACTTATTCATCACTTCCTGGACTTGGGCATTCACAGACACTTATATGTATATAGTGGTGCGGTGGCAGGTTCATCCACTTTTTGTGTACACTACCCCATATTTATGTAACATGGCTGGACCATTATAAACTGAGCACTTCTCATCCTTTGTCTCACTCACACACCCTAATAGATTGTAAGCTCTTGGGAGCAGGGCCCTCACACCTCGTGTCTGATCTGTAAGTAGCTTTTTACTGTGTAATGTTTGTTCTCCTTGTCCGTACTTATACCCTCTAAATTGTAAAGTGCTGCGGAATATGTTGGCGCTATATAAATAAAGATTATTATTATTATAGTCTGAATTGGAGGTAAGCATGGCAGGCCACACTCTTGTGTCTGGCACATAAGGCATATATATATTCATGAAATATGGCAAATGTAGCCAAATTTGGATTATATTTGCCCTGTAGATTCCTTTGGCCCCATCACAGCCCTGCCACTTTATCCACTGGGATACATTTTTCAAGATATTCTGACAGATACCATAAGTGTTATGTGTGAATTGGGGCCATAGTCTGACAACTGTGTATGGCCAGATTTATATCACCCAACAATTTTCTGTGTTGGGTACTACATTTTTATCAGTGTTGTCATGGAAAAGGTAAGCAATAAACTAGGAGGTAACATTTGCCTTCATGCAATGATTGGTAGTTTGAGGAAGATACATTTATCACTGTATTGATTTGGATACTGTATGGTTTTAAGTACATCGGCTAGTGTTGAGCGATTTTTATCGACAAAGTTGAAATCGGCAAGGTTTTTATGGTGATCGAAATTTCCCGATCATGCGATAATTAAGGTTAAAATCTGAGCATCATCTATTAAGATCGCGCCATTTTCGGCGCTTCCTGTAATTTTGGCGGCCAGCAAATGAGATTACAGAATAGAGCAGGGTGAGATGTGTGGTTTCCCACGGGCCAAAGACTGGGTTGGTTGGGTTTTTTTTTGCGATTGGGCCCGGAAAAAAAAACACATGACCTTTGTATTTAAAAAGAACAAACTTTTTCCCCCTTTTCCCGCCTCATTTGGGCCCCCCTCAGCGCTCAAAAGGGGTAGGGGCCTGCTTTTTGCCCCCGTGCCCCAAACAGCTTTAGCAAAATTAGTCCTATTTCCCGCAACAGAGGAAAACCCCTACTATTAGCTTTTTGATTTTCCCTTTCCCAAATTTTTTTTGATTAGAGATTTTTTAAGATTTTTTAAATATTAGCCCAAGAGAAAATTTTTAAAGGGAGCATCTACCGCTGTAAAAAGGGCCCCATGGGGGGGGCCGGGGGGGGGGGGCCCCGGGCAACACAGACCCCAAAAATTTTTAAAAACAAAAAAAGAAAAACTGGGATAAAGTTCACCAAGAAATTAAAATGTAATACAAATTTGTAAATGGAATAAACCTTTTTTTTTAAATTTGCCCGTTTTTCTATTGAAATAAATTTTCCCGGAAAATTTGGGGGAACCCAAAAAATTATATTTTGGGGTAAACATCCCTTTTTTTAGTAACTGCAGGGCTCTTTTGTTTTTGCTGCAAAACCCCACTTTTTTTTTATCAAATAAACAATTTTTAGATTTGGTGGTTTTTAATTTTTTTCCCCCTTTCACCCGTGACTGTTGGAAAATATCCCAAAACCCTTTCCCTTTAAAAATTTCAAACCAGCAATCTTGTAAATCCCCAAAAAGGTTTTTTTTTTTTTTGCCAAAAAAAACCCCTTTTTAAACTACCCAAAACCTCACAGGTTTTTTCGGTTTTTTTTTTACTTTTTTGCGCAAACCCGGCAAAACTTTTTTTCTTTTGGGAGCCGCATTTACGAAATCCCCTTAAAAAAAGCCCAAATCTATATTCACCACCAAAGGGGAAAATTTAAAAGGGGGCAAAAAAAAAACCGCTTTTTAATTTAATTCCCAAAAAATAACAGTTTTACCCTGTTTTTTTTGACTTTTTCCCCACCCCAGCACTGGTTTTTTGAGCGCCATCCCACGTAAATTTTTAAAAAAGCCCAATTTCCCATTTTCCCACCGGGTTTAAATTTAAAGGTCAAAAAAAATACCTTTTATTATAAACCCCAAAAAATAACAGTTAACCCTGGGGTTTTTTTTTTTTGTTTTTCGCACCCCAGCACTGTTTTTATTGACCCCAGCACTACCGGTTTAAAACTTTTAAAAAAAAAGCAATTCTATTTTTTCCCCCCCCACAGGGAAAAAAATTTAAATGGGGGCCAAAAAAAACCGGTTTTTATAAACAAAACCCTAACCAAATTTTAAAAGGTTGGGTTTTTTTTTTTTTACTAATTTTCCCCACTCAGGACTGGTTCCCTTGTTGGCCCGCCATCTACCCTAAATCTTTTAAAACACAAAATTTTATATTTCCCCCCCACAGGTGAAATTTAAAAGGGGCAAAAAAAAAACCCCTTTTTTTTTAACCAAAACCAAAAAACAGATACCGGTTGGGTTTTTTTGACCCCTTTTTCCCCCGTCCATTTGTTTTTAAAAAGAAAAAACCTTGCAAGGTTTAAATTTTTAATCCAAAGCAATTTTTTTTTTTTTTGATTTTTGGGGGGGAAATTTTTGAATACTGTTTTTTTGCCCCCCTTTTTAATAAGGGGACTTTTCCCCCAAAAATTTTTCCCATAACCCCTTTTCAAATTTTTTATATTTTTGGGCCCTGGAGGCCCAAATGCAGGTTTGGGAAACGAGGGAAAGAGGGGGGGGTTTGCACAGGGGGTTTGAAGGGGACAGGGGAAAAGGGGCTCCTTCCCATTGCCCGGCGGGCCCAACCAACCCCATGGGCCCGGCCCGGGTCGTCCCCCCCGTTGGGAGGACCCCCAGGGGCCCGTCCCTCGGGTGGGTTTAGGGCCCTGTGAAAACTAATTTAAAGAAACCCTCGTCCGCAAAACCTTTTCCCCCCCGTGGTTAAAATGCAAACCCCCCGCCTCTACAGTTCCCCTTTCCCCCCCCCTCGTCCCCCCGCAGGCAAAGGCCACCAAATTTTTCCGTCTTCCCCCATCAACACATCCCGTCCAACATGAAAACAGCCCCCCCAAATTAAACCTCGTGGTTAAACCCCCCCTGTGGGGTAATCCATTTTCTGAAGCCCTCCTTTTAAAGAAAAAAAAATGCGGTTTGGGGTTTTAGGAAAAAGGCCCCCTTTTAAAAGATTTAAGAGGAAAGGGTTTAGTCTGCCCTACGCCCCAGTTAAAAGATGCCCCCTCAAAGGAGGTTTAAGGAAGCCCGTTCCCCCTTCGTCAAAAATCCCCCGGGGGGTTCCGGGAAAACCCCCCTTTTCAGGGGGCCCCCTTGCTTGTAGCCCCCCAGCTTCCGGGTGGGGAAAAAAACCCGGGCCGACCAATTTTAACCCTGTGTTTTGAAAGTGATGGGTGAAAGACAAACCCAAAGCGGAAATTCCCCCTCCCTTATTTTTTCCGGGAATTTTTGGCCTTTTCAAGCGCTTTATCAGTGGACAGGAAAGACATGGGGTATTTTTGGCCCAAAAACCGGCCCGCCAAAAAAAAAAGGGAAAAAGGGGGCGGTCGCAAAAAAGTCCGGGTGGGTTATGATTTCCCCCCACCACCGGCAGCCCCAAACCCCCCTTCCTTCCCCTTTAACGGGGGGGTTTAAAAAAGGTTTCCCAGGACCTTTTCAAACCCCGGGCCCTTTTTTTTGAAAACAAGCCTCTGATTCCCACCCAGCGATGTCCCCTAATTCCCCCCCCTTTCCCCCGAAACAAAATAATTAAAAGGGGGCCAAAAAACCTTTTAAATGGTTAACCACCACCCAACCCCTGTTCCCCCAGTCCACCCCAAGCAAACGAGTGCATGAGGGAAAAAGGAGGCAACACTTGGCCAAAAAAAAGGGGGAACCGACCCCCCGGGGGGCCCCCCCCAAAACCCCTTGGGCCCCAAACCCCTTTTTTCCCCCCGCCCCCCCCCCCTCCTCCGCCACCACCAAGCCCTTCCCCCCCCAGCTGGCCCCCTGGGCCCCTCAAGTCCCCTGATCAAGGGAAATCCCTCCGCTTCAGCCCCCCCACCAGCCCCCCCGAGAACCCCCCAGCACCACCAGAAGGGCCCATCCCCCCCCCCCTTTCCCTTCCCCCAAATTTGGGGCCCACCTGCACGCCGTAACCCGCGGGGGCCCGGGCCCCGAGCCAACCTTTTCCCCCGCGTCCCCCCATGTTTTTTGGGGGGGAAAGAAACACTTTAAACCCAAACCAACCCAAAGCCCAAAAGCCTGAATGGTTCCGGGGAAAAAATTTCCCAAGGGATTTGGCCCTTGGGGAAAAAAAGGTTTTTCCTTTCCCCCTGGGGGGGGACCCAAAGGGTTTTTTATTTTTTTTTTCCCCCCACGTCCCCCTGGGCCCTTTGCCTGCCCCCCCCAAAACCCAGATGCCGAGCAGGGATTTCTTTGCCCAGAAAAAGCGGCCCCCCCGCCCCCCCGGGAGCCACGTGGGGCCCCCCCCTAAAAAATTTCAAAACGCGGTTTTTGTCCCCGCCCTCTTTTTCCCCGGAAAAAAAATTTCCCTCCCACCACCGACACCCCCCTGGGCCCAGTAAGCACGGCCCCAAAGGCCCCCTAAAATCCCCCTGGGAACCCCGCTCCAAATTTTGGGTTTAGCTGGTTTTTATTTTCTCTGGGGGTGAAAGGTTTTGGCCTTCCCCAGGGTCGGCGCACGCCTTCCCTTTAAAAAAACCCCCGGGGATGGTTCAAAGGGGCCCCTTTCCCCCAAAGGGCCCCCCCTGGTGGGACCCCGTGCCCCAAAAGACACCAAACCCGGTTTTAAATTTTAAACTTCCCCTTGGGGGGAACCCCCTCCACACCCAGGGGCCCCCGGGGGGCCGTAAAAAGGGGTTTTAAGCAACGGAAAAACCGAACCGGGCTGGCCTGGGTGGAAACCCAAAAAACCTTGTGCCAGGGGAAGGTGGTGTGCGATAAAAACGGGCGAAAATCTGGCCCCGGCCGCCCCCTTAAAAAACCCTTTGGCTTTGGGGGCAACCCCCCTTTTTCCCGGGGAATGGGCCCTGAACCTTGTCCCCCCTCCCCGGGAAAAACTAAAAAAGCTTTTTCCCGGGGGCTGGAAACCCCTTTTCCCTCTTTAAGAAGGCTCCCAGGTCTGAGTTTTCCCCCACCTTTCCCCCCCCCGTTTTGCAAACCCCGCTTCGTCCCCCTGGCCTTTCCCTTTTAAAGTCCAGCCTCGGGCCCCCCCCGTCCCAAACCCCCTCATTTTTTGACCGGGGGCAAACCCGGCGGAATTTCCCCCCTCCACATGCTCCCCCGGCCCATTGGTTTGGGAAAACAGCGCAATGCCCCAAAAAAAATTTCGCAGTACTAAGGGGAAAACATGGCCCCGACAAAACAGCGGTTTCGGGAAACCCCCCGGGGGTTTTTTGAACCACCCCAGAAATGGAAAGGCCCGGTGGGAAAGAGCTTCCCAAACCCCCTCCCCCTTGGCCCTTTTTTTAAGAAAACCACCCCAAAAAAAAAGGGCCCGTGGGGGACCAATGCCCCCTTTTCCCCATGAGCATTGGGGGGGGATCTTTAGTTCTGGAACCCATCGTTTTTGGGCCCCTCTGAAACAAACCCGGTCCCCCCCCCAGCCCAAAGGGAGGAGAAACGGAACCCCAAAAATGCCGGAACCCCCGGGGCCCCTTTTTTTCCCCCCCGTCAAATCCACAAGGCCCCCCCACAGTTTTTTTACAATTTCCAAAGCCCCCCCTTTTTATTAGGCAGTGGGTTTTTTGGGGTCCAGAGGCCCATGCCCCAAAGGTTTGGGGCCCCTCAGCTCTCATGGGGCATCACTCAGGCCCCAAGGGCCCGGGCCCGTGTTGGGAAAACTGGGGCGGAGGCCCCGCGGAGGAGGAAAATTTTTCCCCAAAAACCGGTTTTTTAACCCCCACGCCCCCCAGGCCCCCTTTGGGAAAAAGGTTGGCCCCGAAAATTTGGGGGCGGAGGAAAGGAAAAAAATGAGGGAAAAAAAAACCCTTTTGGGTTTGTGCCCCCGACCCCCAAAGGGCCCTTGGGAAAAAACAAGCTCCAAACCGCCCCACATAGTGGCCCTTTGGGGGGGTTGGGGTTCCATTTTCCCCCAAACCCCTGAAAACCCCCCGCAAAAAGGCCATCAAAATGAACAACCCGTTAAATGGGTGGGCCCCCACCCTCCCGGATCCCCCGGTACAAAACAAAAAAACAGACTTTTTTTTTCCCCCCCCAACCCCAAATAGAGAGTAAAATGCAAAGGGAAATGGAGAACCCCCTTGGGTGGAAATTTATCAACTTTTGGGGACATCTTTTTTTGCCCTCCTTTCTTCACCCTTTTTCCCCCAAAAAGTTCCCCCGGGGGAACAAAAACCCCGCGAAAGTAAAAGCCCGTAGAGTGGGGGAAATTTTGGCCCTAGCCGGGAAGCAGCAGGAAAGGGGGGGCAAAAAGCCCCCAAAGGGTGAACCGCTGGAAAAACCCTTTTTTTTAACCCCCCCACCAACGCCCTTGCAAATGCAGGGCCCCCCACCCAAAACCCCAGAGATCACTTAAGAAACATGGTTCACGACCATCTGCGGGCCCCAAAACCCCCGATGGGGGTTTTTTGCCAATTTTTTTCGGAAAAAAATAAACTTTTTGGTAAACCAAAAAAGGACCAAGTGGCCCCCAGCCTTTTTCCCCGGAAACGGGCCCTAGAGGTTTTTTTGTCCCCCCCAGCACCAAACGTCAAAATCTGAAACGGAAAATTCACCCCGCTGGAGGGTTTATTTTCAGACAAACGCATCCGGCTTTTCCCCCAAAATAATTTGGGAAACGTTTTTTACTTTTTCCCCCAAAAATGAAAACAGGCATGGTTCCTGAAAAAATGGTTGTTTGGGCCTCAATTGGGCCCAAGGGCACCGGTTATTGCCCGTTCCCCCCCTTCAAATTCCCGTTTCCCAAAAAAAAATGGGTTTCCCCTTGAAAACTTTTTTTTATAAAAGAAATTTAGTTTTTACTGCAATTTTTTTTACTCTTTTTTTTCCCAAAAAGTTTCCCCTTTTTTCTGGGTTTTTTCTTGAGGAACCCCGAAAAAAAGACAGCAAAAGGTTTTTTATGACAACCCCCGAATTCCCCTTTACCCCACTTTTTTTTCTAAAAGGTTTTTTTTTTGGGATTGTCAAATGGTTTTTTTTAGGTCATGTTTGCTGAATAAAAGAAAAAAAAAAACCCCTGGGGCCCCTTTTGGGAAAAAGAAAAATGTGCCTTTTAAGGGGGGGCATTTTTTTCCCTCACAAATTTTTTTTAATTTGTGGCTGAGAAGCATAATTTTTTAAATTTTTTTTTTGGGGCATTTTTTGCTTTTAGAATCAGCTTTTTAAAAATTTTGGGCCTTTGGAAACAGAAAAAGTTTTGGCCTTCCCAAATGGGCATTTTCCCCCCTCAAAAATTTTTTTTTAATTTGTTGGCCCGGGGAAAGGGGCCCTATTTAAAAATTTTTTTTGGGGTCCCCTGTTTGCTTTTGGGGAAAACACGCCAATAATTCCTTTGGTTCCCCTTTTAAAAAAATGGGGGGGCCCCTTTTAAGTGGCATTTTCCCTCACAAAATTTTTTTTTCAAATGGGGTGAAAAAAAGCCCATTTTTATAAATTTTTTGGTTCATAAAAAACCCCCTTTTTGGGAAAACAGCAATACTACAAGGGCCCTATTAAAAAAAAAAATTTTTTTTTCCCAACCCGACCCTTTTTTTTTCTTTCCCCAAATTTTAAACCCCGGGGGCCCCCAAGGTTGCATGCTTTGAATTTTTTTTGGGGGGGTTTTTTTTCCCGTGGACCTGCGGGTAACTACAGGTCCCATTTTCAAAAAAATGGGGTTTCCCAACAAACCCTTTGGGTTTTTCCCAATTGTCAAGAATGGGCCCCAAGGGAGGGGGGGGGCGGCCCTCAGAAAAATAAAATAAGGGGAACCAACCCGTTTTAAAGGGGGAAAATATTGCAAAAAAAGACTTGTTTTTGCCCAAGGAAAACCTTTTAAACCTAGCTAACAATCCCTGGGTTTTAATAAAAACCCTTTTTTAAAAAAAAATGAAAAAAAAAAAAACAAAAGACCCTTGGGGGGGAATTTCCTCCCCCATTTTAAAAAATTTTTTTTTTTCCCAAAAAAAATTTTAAAGGGACTAAAAAAAATTTCAAAATTTTTTAAAAAAAGCTTTTTTAAAAAAAAAAATTTCCCCTGAAAATTTTTAAAAAGGGGAGATACAGGAAAAACCTTTAACCCCGGGTGTAGGTTATTCCCGAGGCAAAGGAAGTTAAAGGGGCACGGACAAAGAACAAAGTTAAAAAGAAGGGCCATTTCCCCTCCCGCACGTTGGGTTAAAAAATGAAAAAAAAGAATGCCCCAAAATAAAGGGGCCCCCCTGGGTGTAAAAAAGGGGCGGTTTTAAACCCCCAGTAATTTTCCAATGATAAACTCAATTTGGGCCACACTCATAAAGGGAGGGGCAAGCGCTAAACCCCTTATTGAAAATTTTTGGGACGAGGAGGGAAAGGCCCGGGGAGTTCTCAAAACTTCCCTTTCCCGCACTCCCGGGGTTTTTTGGGAAGGGCAGTGTTTTTTGGGTTTCCCTTTGGGGGCATTTAAAGGGCAAAATTTTATAACCTGGGTTAAAAGATGACGGACCCCCCGCCCCGGGGTTTTCAAACCCCCAACCCCACCTGTTTAAATCCCGGCCCCCCCGGGCTTTCTGTTTGGCCCCCCGGGCAAAAGGGAAAAGGCCCCCCCTGGTCCCCCCTTGGGGAACCCAAAATTGGGGTTTTTAAAAAAACCCCCTTCTTTTTTTCCCGGGACCCTTTTTAAAAGTGGGGGGCATGCAGGTTTGGGCTCCCTCTGGTTTTGGCCCCCGGGCAGGTAAACAAAAAGTTCCCCCGATGGAAAAATAAAATGGTGGTTTTAAAAAACCCCCCTTTTTCCCCCCCCACTTTTTTTAAAATTTTGGGGGCCCCTGCAGGTTTGGGCCCCAAAGGGTGGGGTTCCAGGGAAAGGGGAAAATTTTCCCCTGTCCGTTCCAAAGGGAAAAAAGATGGTTTCCCAAATTTAAAACGCCCCTTTTTGGCACTTTTTTAATTTTTGTGGGTTGAAAGAAGGGGTTTTTTAAAGGGTCAGGGTGTTGGGGACAAAAGGGCAGGGGATAGAAAATTTGGGCTGTGACTTTTTTTTAATGGGACTTTTTATAACCTAAAATTTTTTTTTTGCCTAAAGGAAAGTTAACCGTATCCCCTTTTTTACCGTTGTGGATGTTAAAAATTTTAAACTTCCCCCACCATTGGTTTGGGGGTAAAATGAAGGGGGGTTTTTTCTTTCCCCCAAAAGGAAATTTAAAAAGGGCATTGCGCAAAACCCTTTCTCAAATATTTGAAAAAACCAAATCGATAAACGGCCCCCCTATCGACTATCGAGTCGATCTCAGATAGCCCAACCGCCCAATTTCCCCTCAAAACTAACATTGGCTAAAACTGGGGGAAAAACTCCCGTGGAAGGTTTTTTTTCCCCAGACCCCCAACAGATTTCCCCGCAAAGGAAAACAAAAAAAAAACCGGAAACCCAAACCCTTTTGAAAAAAAAAGGGGGGGGGCCCCCAGAGCTGAACCCCTAGAGCCCAGAAACGGGGCCCCAGAGCGCCCCCGCAAACGGCCCCAAAAAGGCCCGGCCATAGTTCCCCCGTTTTTTTTAAAAAATACCCGGGGGAGAAACCCCAACATTAAAAAATAAAAATTAAAAATATTTAAAAATAGAGGCAAGTGAAAAAGGTAGCCAACTTTAAGGATAAATGCCCCAATGCCCTTTAGGGGGGGCCTTTTTCAAAATGATTTTAAAAAGAAAAGGGGGCAAGGGAAAAACCCCTCCCCACTGGAGGGGGAAAGGGTTTTTCAGCTGAACCCTAGAATATTAAACTGACTTTAAAAAATGACTTTTCCCCGGAAAAAAAGGCCCGAGGGGTCCCCCGAGAAACCTTTCCAATACAATTTTTTTTTGCCAAATTTTTGCCTGAAAATAATTTTTTCCCCCTTTTCCCCGCGGTTTTTGAAATAATTTTGACCCCCAAAGGGGGTAAGGGAAAAGGGGGTTTTCGGGGTTTTTATGGGAAAAAATTTTTTTCCAACGAAAAAAAAAAAAATTTTTGTTGTTTTTTTCCAAATTTAAAAAAATTTTTAAAAAGTAATACCCCCCTTTGATTTTTTAAACCAAAATTTTTTAAAGTCAAAAGTTTTTAGACCCTAGATCCGCCTCCAAACCGAAACTCATTCCCCGCCTCCCCAAATTTTTCCCCAACAATTTGGGAAACCCCTTTTTAGAAAAAAATGCAAAAGGGGTTAAAAAACTTTTGTCCCCACCAAAGTCCCTCAGCCCCAAAAAAAAGTCCAAAAAAAATTTTACCTTTTTTTTTTTTTTTCCGTTGCAACCCAAACCCCAAATTTTTTTGCACGTTTTTTGGAAAAAAAACTGTGGTCGGTTTTTTTTTAAATTTTTTTTAATTTTAAAGGGATTGGGAAAAAAACCCACGGGAAAAATTTCCAAAAAAGGCGGCGAAAAAATACAACAAGGTTTTTTATAATACGGCGGCCCCCCCAGAAAAATGAGCAAGGGGAAAAAAGGGCCCCGTGGGAGATTTTCAGGTTTTTTTTTTTCATTAAAAAACCCAATGGGCCCCGCTGGAAAAATCTCCCCCCTGCCAGTGGTTCCCCCGGCTGGGGGCCCCTTTTGTTTTTAAATTAGACGGGGCTCAAACAAAATTTTTTCCCCCAAACCCAAAACAATAGCTTTTCAGGAAGGAAAAACTTTTTAAAGGGGGGGCATTAAAAATCGTTTTTTCCCCCGGGTTTTTTTCTGGGGTAAATTTCCCCCCCCCCTTCGTGCCGGCTCCACTGTCCCCGGGCCCCCAAACCCCCCAAAGTTTTTTTTAGGGCCCCATTAGGCCCCAAAGGCTTCCTCCCCAAATTTTTTTAAAGCGCCTAACATGAAAGGGGCCCTGCCCGTGGAAACCCTTCGGGGGGGGACGGCCCCCACTTTTCCCAAAACAACCCGGGAAAGTGAGGTTTCATTAAAAGGCCTTTTTCCTTTTAAAAATGCAACCTGTGTAAAACCGTTGGGACTTTTTTTGTTTAAACTTTTCCCTGGGACATAGTGGGGTTTTTTTTTTAGGCATGGGGCCCTTTCCCGGGGGAGGGAGTAAAAATTAAAAACCCCTACAAAACATTGGTGCAACCCCCCGGGGGGGCCAAATAGGCAATTCCCCTTTTGGAGCACAAACCCCCCGGGAAAAAACCGCCTGGGGGGGCCCCCCGGGGCCCCCGGCCCCCCCAGGCCCCCCTCCGTGGGGGCGGAAAACCCCCCCCCTGGTTTTTGGGGGGCGGGGCCCGCCCCATTTTTCCCTTTTTTGGGCCCGGGGGCGGGCCCGTTTCACCCGCACCCCCCGCAGGGCCCGAGGGCCCCGGGGGGAGGCAAGGACATCCCTTCCCGGGCCCCCCGGTTCCCCCCCCTCCCCTGTATTGTAAAGGCCGGGTTTCTCACCGAGCGCCGTACATACATTCCCGGAAACCCTCGGGAGGGGGGGTTTTTAATTGGCCCCGGGTTTTTATCAAATCCCCCCGCGACGCTGGAAAACCCCTAAGCCGGCAGATTTTGCCCCCGGGCCCAGGAAAAATCCCGGGCCCCCCCCGGGGACGGCGTTTAAACAGCGGAAGAAAATCCAAAGCCCGCTTTTAAAAGCTTCCCCCCAAGCTGCAGGAACCCGGACCCCCGCGGCCCCGGGCCCCCATTTTGGTAAGTAGGTTTTTTTTTTTTTATTTTTATTAGGAAAAGGGGGGGCCCCAAAAACACTGGCCTTTCCCAAGGGGGGGGGAGGGCCAAAAACACTGGCCCACAAGGGGGGCAAAAGGGAAGACACTGGGGGTAAAAAAGGGGGCAAAGGGCCCAAAACAAATGGCCCCAAAAAAAGGGGGCCCGGGGGAAGACACTGGCTACAAAGGGGGGGGGAAAGGGGAAGACAAATGGCTACAAAAGGGGGGGAAGAAAACCCCCCCCTTTCCCAAGGGGGGGAAGACACCTTGGGGTACCCAAGGGGGGCAAAAAGGGCTACCCAAGGGGGGGATAATGGGTTAAAAAGGGCCCAAAACACTTTGGGTAAAAATGGGGGGAAAAATGGCTTTCAGGGAAACCCAAAAACACTGGGCCTACAAGGGGGCTAATGGCTTTTCAGGGCCAAAAACCCCAAAGCTTTCAGGGGGCCCAAAAGGCTTTCAAAGGGGCCCAAGGAAACTTGGGGGGACAGGGGAGTTTAATGGGCCCTTACAGGGGGAAAAAAAGACCCTAAAACTAAAAGGGGCATAATTTGGCTACAAAAAGGGGGAAAGGGCACTGGCTACAGGGGGGAAAAATTGGGCTAAAAGGGGCAAGAAAAACTGGTTTACAAGTTGGGGCCCCTAAAGGGCTACAGGAGGCAAGAAACCCCCCTGGCTACAAAGGGGCCAATTAAAAATGGGTTAAAAAGGGCAATTTTCCCCTGGGGTTTCAGGGGGCAAATATTGGGTAAGAGGGCAAAAAGTCCCCCTGGGCTACAAGGGGCAAAAAAAATAGGATAAGCGGGGCCCCTGCCCCCTGGCTACAGGGGGGTATGTCAAATGGCAGCGGGGGGGGCAAAAAAGTCCCCGGCTACAGGGGGCTGACACTACTACAGGGGCAAAAATTTGGCAATTTTTGTTGGCCATTAAACCCCTGGCTACAGGGGGGCAATCAGGCTACAAGGGGCATGTTATGTCTTTTTGGGGGGCAGAAACCGGGGGAAGGGGGCTAAAAAACCTGACTCAAGGGGGAGAGTTAAAGGTACAGGGGCAAAATTTTCTGCCTAAAGGGGGCAGTAACCTAGTACAGAGGGAGAAACCGGGAAAGGGGCTAAAAACCCCTCTAGAGGGGGGCTACAACCTGGCTACAGTGGGCCCCACACCAGGCATAGGGCCCCAAATTTTACCCTACAAGGGGGAAAATTTTAAACCATTTTGGGGCAAAAGATGGGTTTTGTATAAGATGGGGAAATTTGTAGAAAAAATGTGAAAAAATGAGGGTCAAAGTGTTTGTTTTGTACTTTTTCAGTGAAAAGAGTTGTGGATGGTAGAAGACTCTGGGTCTGGGACAGATGGAGAAAAGAAAAGGAACAACTCTTCAGAGACGCCCCTGTAAGTCATAATGGTAATTTTGCGGTAATCATTATATTTCTCCTGAGCTTACATAAAAAGGTTTTTCTCTGAAAATAACTCCGCAGTTAAAATGGACGCAAAAAATTCCCGGGGTGGCACCCACCCTACCCCAGAAAAAAATTTAAGGGGGGCCCCGAGCCCGGTGTTTTGGGACCCTACCCAACCCCCTGGGCAACCTTATTGGAAATTTGCAGTTCAAAGATCGGTTGAGCAATACATCATAAGAACAAAATGGAAAAGGGGTTGGAGGTTTTTAGTTTGGGAGAATTTAAAAAAAAATTAAAAAATTATTTCATCTTCAGAGAAAAGTCTTCTAAGGAAAGACATTGTTAATTGACCTAACTATATAAAGCTCCCAACAAAAATGGTGGGAGAAGCTGTGTTATATAAAACCTCCTCAAAAAACAGAGGGCACTTCTTCCATCTAAAGAAAAAGAGGTTCGATCTCCAGATATAGCCTTCATTACTATAAGATCTGTGAATCTGTGGAACAGCCACCTCAGGAGCCATCACATCACAGGTGAGGGCCTCAAAAAAGACCTAGACAATTGCTACAACAGAATAATATCAACACTTATGTAATCACATAGAATTTTTGTTACAACATGAACCCAGTCTGATCACCATCTGGGAAATATTTGTAAATTACATATAGCCCTCCCTTCCATCCACATCTTATCACTGCCTTTGGTTGAACTTGATGGCCATACGGGGAGACATGTATGAACGGGGCTGCACCAGATATCTGCCGTCTTTTCAGTTCGATATCAGGCGCAGCCCCATTCATACATTTTTAAATCTCCCGCACACCACTCCCGGGCGGGAGGTGGGGCGCAATAGAACCATAGCGAAGCTACATATTTATAGCTTTGCTATGGCATTTCTGGCCACATTACAGCTGGAACAGTTAGAGCACTTTTAAAGTGGGTTACCTGAGCCAGAAATATCGCCCTAGCGCTAGAATGCGCATGATTTATGATCCGCTGTAGAGCGGGTTTATAAATCAGGTGCATTCTAGACTAATGTTAACATGCCAAATTTCATACATGTCGCCCACTGTAGATCATTTTTTCAACTGTGCTATATGACTATGTTCTGAACCCTCGGTGCAAGAGGACTAAAATGGACTGGTAGCATTTTATAGTTAAATCTCTAGTACAAAAGTTTTATTTTTTAAGTTCACAGCAATGGTAACTTCACTTTATAAGCTGAGGCCACCCACAATCTCTAACATATTTGTACTACAGCATTGGGGCACAAGGCAACCAAGGGTTTAGGTATGGGGGTAGCAATTGCAGAAGTGACTGAGGCCCTGGCATGTGAGTGAGTTTGAAGATTTCTCTGTCCCGTAAAACACCTGTCCCATTAATGATTTACTTAGTAGGTGGGGGCCCTTTGATTCTTCATTGGGCTCAATAGCTGCTGTTAGGCCGCGAAGGGCCGCAACTACTTTGAATTTGTATGTTCTACTCATATTTTACCCTTTCCCTCCCCCAAGTTCTCCCTTTTCTTCTTTCCTCCACACTCTGAAAACATGTGTATTGTTTGCATTGTGAGGGCCACTAGGGTAATGACTGATGTGACAGAAGATGTTTGCACTATGCAGTATATAAGTCACAGAAATCAAGTCATACATAAAAGGTTACCGAGATGGCTTCATTCATTCTTTGAAATTAAATGTTTCAATGATAATTTTCAGCTTGCACTATCCCTTGGTGCAGAGCTTTCCCGTTCAGAACTGAAAAAATGTGAAAAGGGAGTGGACCTGATAAACACAGACAGAGGGCAAGTGTCGGAAACAGGAGGGGAGTTTTCACTGGAACAAGAGCTTGCACAATCCAGCTGGAGACTGAAGAACAATCAAGTGGGACACACAGGAGGGGCAATGCCTGATGTTTTATCACGGGAATGACAAGGAGTGCACAGGAATGCGGAGCTAATAATGAATTCAAGATTCACTGATCTGCAAATATGGTTCCAAAAAAAACCAAGCAGAATGAAAGAACTGTATCCCATATTAATGTGTGCCCAAATGACTCATGTCCCTGAATGAGTCATGTCCTGTAGCCATAATTAACTAATGGTGGCTTCACACTGGCCAATCATCATCCCAGTTTGCTCATTTCCAATTTACTGTTGATCTTCATTGAAAGTGCCGCCATAAAGGCTAAGTTCACACAGCTAATTGCAGGGCATACAGAACTCCCCGCACTTACACTGGGTGTTCGGGAGCCTTCGCCGGCCCCATAGACTGTCATCACTCGCGGCGTGTAAGTACCGTGAATAAATTACATGTCAAGTATCTCCCCGCGCCTACAATCCGATCGTATTGTACGCCCGGGGAGAGGAGGCGTAATCCATAGTTCTCTATGAGAACTGTGGATTACCGGAACGACTGGAGCGCATTTTGCTCATAGTAGAGCGCAGTACGCCACGAAATACGTGGCGAAATTCACCCCAATTTAAGCCGTGTGAACATAGCCTAACAGTGGTCTATTTTGGTAATACCATCGGAAACAAGCTTTATATTTACACAAGGCATTTCTAAGTAGGGAACGATGATGCACTTGGGAGGATTGTACTAATAGAAATCTCCATAAGACCCTTTAAACCACCAAATGTTCAAACACAGTCACAGTCAGCACGATGGTGACCCCCACATATCCACTTGGATGTTTGCTGACCCTGAATGAAACCCTATCATAACGTTGGATTGGCCGTGCCAGAAACAACAATTCCCCTGTGCTGGCCTTCAAGATCACCAGATTCAACACCCTGTGATTTCTTTGGCAATGTTCTCACGGCTAAAACTGGGACGTATTTTGTCCCGTATTTCGCTAAATACGGGGCAAGATACGTCCCAGTCATTACGTCTCCTCTCTCCGCTCGGCATAATTATGGGGGAAAAGTACATGTCCACAGCGGTAATACGCCCGTAGTAAGATTGCCTATGGGCGGCGAGAATCCAGTGTATCTCCCCTCCAGCTGCAGGAACTGGAAATTATGGGCGAAATACGTCCCCGCAATTACACCGTGTGAACATAGCCTTTCTGTGGGGCTAAATCAAAAGTGTTTCTGCCCCTCCAGCTGCAGGATCTGAATTACCTGGGACAATGCATCACTGGAACAGTTTCAGATCACCTGAGGATATGCTGGCACCGTCTGAACAGAGCTGGACTACCGCCTAGACATCTGTCTTGTCATAAAGGAAAATTGTTTCGGTTATTTGTAGTGTATATCGTATTTTTCATACTATATGACACACTTTTTTCCTCCCAAATTTTAGGGAGAAATGGGGGTGCGTCTTATAGTCCGAATGTACTGTCCCAGGGCGGCAGGAGGCTGGAGTGGGGCAATGCTGTGGGTATCCGGTGGCAGGGTTTAAGGGGTTAATCCTCCTCCTCCAGCTTCCTGCAGCATCGTCCCACTCCAGCCAGTTAAGGCACTGTTGTAATGTATGTAGTCACAGTAATATAAGTATGTAGTTAAAATATAACTTTTATTAAAGGGGTTTTGCCAGGACGTGCCTTATCTGCTAAGAAGCAATTGTAAACAAGCCATGCTGAGCTAAAAGAGAGAGAGACACAGCCAGCTGCATAAGGGATCGTGTGAAATGTTCACTCAAATAATCAAACTACAACTAGTGGATTCTGTATACAAAAGACAACACCTTTTCTCCACAGCAGCTTGAAAGCTTCTTCATGTTCCCTGTCATCAGATAAAGCAGGGATCTACTCAGATAATCACACTACAACTAGTGGATTCTGTATACAAAACACAACATATTTCTACCCGGTGCCTTGAAAGCTTCTTTAGCTCCCTTTCATCAGATAAGAAGTGTTCTCTGCGCAAGCCCGGCCAGCAGCTCTTGTCAGGTCATATCTAATAGAAGCTTTTAAGTAACTAAGGGCAGGTAAGGCAGCCTGTAGCTCTCTCACACTGCAATTTTTGTAATCCCATATATTTAGAAAAGTGATTATACCTATTTTGGAGGATCCCACATCAACATTACATCGTGGCAAAACCCCTTTAATATTCAGTGATAAAAAAACTTTTCTAAGCTTACTATTTTGTGACATCAATAAACAACCACAGTACAGTTTTATCTCTACTTATGCCAACGGCACACAGTAATTATAACTCACGATTTTGAAGATCTCTTGTCAATTGCTTTATTCGGGTTATTCTGCAGAGTTATCTTCCAGTTGCTGAAAAAATGGGACCAGGGATAAGGCATACCATCGTTTCCCTATTGAACCCCTAAACTTAGCACATATATAAATATCGCAGGGTCATCGCCCTAACAAGGGCGGCCCTACCCAGGATAAAAGGACCATACACAAACCCTGCAAATACACTGATAAGGATTTCCAACTTAGTGCTATGTTCTTATTTCTAAAGTGTAATGATATACAAATAACCCTACCCGTCGCGTTTCCCCCTCCTAATCTTTGGAGGGTTCACCAGGGGAGAGAAAAAGGGGATTAGTGGTCAGGTTCGGAATCAAGGGGCCTGACAATACAGTCCCACAATAGGCAAATAGAGATAATGCTGTTGTAATGTACTCTTATTGTTAGTTTCTAGCTTCTGCTGCTCTAGATCAGCTGTTTGAGGACAGGCAGGACAGTAGCTATGTGTGTCTCCACACACAGGAAGCAGCTCTGTGTTGAGCACCGGATATCCAATGATCAAAAGAGTTTCTGATTTTCTATGGTTCTCCCTCTCAAGGCTTTTAACATAAGGGAGGACATATGAGAAGTGTACTGAGAATGAGGTCAGGAGGGAGAAGGATAGACAAAGAATAGGAAAGGATTCTGGGGTAAAGGGAAACAGCTGTGAAACTGGAAATGCTGCTGCTTGGCTGCAGAGAAGGGAGGCTCCATACAGAACAGGAGAAGCAAAAATTATCACTGAAAACACATTACAAAGAGATGAGTGAAGACTGAGACAAGCAATTTGAGGATTTATTTCCTTGGTTTGCTGGACATCCCCATTGATTTATGGAATGCTCTCCTCTAGGAGATAGTAAAGACAGGGAAAACATTCAAGAAAATACCGCAATGCTTTCCTAATGGCAAATATCATTGAGAGTTGAAAATGACCTTAAGGGCATGTCCCCACCGCACGGGTTTGCGGCCGGTTTTTCAGACGGTTTGCGGTTTTGCAGACCGTCTGAAAAAACGGCCGCAAACGCACACACCTGACTTCTATGCAAAACCCGTGCAGTGTGGCCTCATCACGGAGAAAAGCGCCCCCTCCCTCCCCCTACGCGGCCGTGTGCACGGCACACAAACCGGACAAATACCGGTCGGATAAACCAACCGGTATTTGTCCTCTGCCGTGTAAACAGACCCTAAAGGTAACTTTTATTTCTCCTAAGTTTTCATCAGTTGCAGGGAATAGAGAGGGGTCTATGAAGAAATAAAGAATGCCAAACTTGTTGAAATTGAGCCAGCATACCTTGTACTACCAGATCTCTGACCTGTGCAAAGAGCAGGCTTTTGAGATTTTACAGAGAGATCTTTAGTCTGTCTGCACCTGTAAATATCAGGAAATCCAACCCACACATTCCACTGTATTTAATACGAAATGCCGACTAATCATATCCACGTTCATCCAGCGTGAGTCACTATCAAGGCCGGAGAGTGGGAGGAGGAGCGATTTCACATTTTCAAGGTGTATGTGAACTTTGCTCACTCATTCAGCGGCAAATGAAAAGAATCACCTTATCGCACCTGCTACCTGAAAAAAACGTCTCCCACTTTGCTATGACTACTCTCAAACATTCAGCAATAGGAGTAACGTACTATACATTTATATAGGATAAACCATGCCATGTGTTACCCTTTCTACAATGAATGAACACTGACCAGTATGAAGTTCAGTTACTACAATAGATGAATTTGACCCAACATGTCTGATTGATCAGATAAGATCTTTTGTAGATCAACCGCACCCAAACAGTCGTTGTAAAGTGCTGTAAATGGTCAATGAACGCCAACATTTCCTTTCCCTTACGGCTAAATTTACACTCGAATAACAGACAACCTTTGTCCAGTGTTGAACTAGGGTGTAAGGCCCACCAGTAGAGTTCATTCTTGGGGCCCACGAATGGAGTTGACTGTAGGGATCCACCCTACAGCCTGTATATCACTGCCATGACACTTGCACTCTGCCTCTTGCTTTCTGCCACTCTTTCTCTGTCTTGCTCCCTAAAAATCAGCCTCAGCGCTACCATGCTCAGTGGTCCACCATGTCAAGATGCCCATTGGGGGTTTCTCTTGCTCCCCTATGGGCGTGTTCAAGTACGGACTGCAAATACAGTAATTCATGGAGAGCTATGATTACCCGATGTTTCCCCCAATGCGTATTACGCGCCGGGAGAAACAAGCAACATGTCACTTCTTCCCTGCGTTTACGTTTACGCACCAGGGAAAGTGAAAGTCTATGGGAGTCGGCACAGAGCCTTTTAGAAGTATGCGATGGCTAATGCGTACTTCTAAAATTCCTGGCGTATTGTGTTGCGTATAGTACGCCCAGCAATATGCCGTGTGAACAGACCCTTAGGCTATGTTCACACGACATAATTACGCCTCGCAATTACGCCGGGACTACGGGAGCTCGCACCGACTCCCGCGATGCAGGGGTGCCGGCAGCCCGCCAGCCCCATATTCGCCGCTAGTAATTCACATGTCACTTATCTCCCCCTGCGGCATATTGTGCGAGCAGGGAAAGGAGACGTAATCCATAGTTCTCTATGAGAACTGTGGATTACCGTAATGACTGGGAGTATCTCGCCCCATATTTAGCGCAGTACGGCGCGAAATATGGGCTGAAATACATCCCAGTTTAAGCCGTGTGAACATAGCCTTACAGACAAACACAATCTGACTAAACTCATTACACTATGCTGCTCAAGTCTGGTTGAAAAGAAGAAGATCTGTGTTTTGGAATGGCCAAGTCAGAGTCCTGACAGTATAGAGATGCTTTGACATGACATGAAGAAGGCATTCCCCCCAAAAAAAAAACAATGAACTAAAACACATTTCATATGGTCCAAAATGTCCCCTCAACATTGTGCAAATCGTATTTGCAACTACAGGAGGTGTTTGGTGGAGGTGATTGCTGCTAATGGGTTCTATACGGGTTACTAAATTTAAAGGCTCCCTTTTCTCACTCGCTGCACTGTAGGGTATTCCAGTTTCAGGGATTAACTTAAAAAATGTAGGCAAAGGTAAACAAAGACAATTACCAAATAGTTTGTTTTTCTAATTTTGCTTCTCTTCAGAGTTAGGACCAAATCTTATCTTCGGCTTTTGCACACAAGCTTCCCTAGTTAGTGTCCACATCTCTCTGCTCTTACAGGCTGCAGCCATGGTCAGGATGGTGACGTCACTCCCTGCTGTTTCTTATCTGCAAGACAGGAGCATGTTTACATTACTTACTGACAAACTTTAAAAGGGTTTTCTCACCACACTGTTTCACTGAGTCACCAGCAGTTTTACACTCACACTGTCTCCTCAGGCTGTGATTCTATAGCATAGTTATCTTCTCTGTAACTAGTTGAGCTGTTACACTGAAAAGTGCAGGAGATCTGTTAACTTCAGTAAAACAAAAGGTACATGTGCTGTGAGGACTGAAAACCATGGCTTATCTGTAATCTTGTTAGAGATAATTAATTTTCTCAGACTGAACAGTCCTTCCATAGTGACATCATTCCCTGCTCTCTCAGCTAATCAGATAAGAGACTAATCATCAGACAACCAGCTAACCATAGAAACCTGTATGCACACAGAGCACATAACATATCTTTATCTCAGGACTAAAGTAAAATCTATTGAGCAATGTATTTAGAAAAGGTCTTCAATTAACTGTCTCTTTATAATCTTTGTAGTGAGAAAATCCCTTTAACCCTTTAGAGCACTGTAGCCTTGTGCACAACAGTTTACAAACCTCCTGCACTCATGTCACTGTAACATGATCAGCTTGGAGTAACAGAGCTGATATGCCAATCACTGCTATAGAACTACCCACAGCCTGACCAAAAAGTGTTAGTGTGAAGTTGCGGGTGGCTCTGTAAAACAGCATGGTGAGACAACCTCTTGATTTTTTGTTTCAACTATATAAACTGTAAATATATATATATATTCCTCCTGACATGTGCGCAAACCTCATCATATGCTACAAAAAACGTCTGACTGCTGTGCTTGCCAACAAGGGTTTTGCCACCAAGTATTAAGTCTTGTTTGCCAGAGGGATCGAAAACTTATTTCTCATTGCAAAATGCAAATAAATTTATATCATTTATACAATGTGATTTTCTGGATTTTATTTTGGATATTCTACCTACCCTTAAATTATAGACTGTTCATGTCTTTGCCAGTGGGAAAACATACACAATCAGCAAGAGGTCAGATAATTATTTCCTTCACTGTATATATATATTAGCCTGTAACTCCATTGTTAAGTATTGGTATCCATATTCTGGGTAGATTGTGTAACACATAACTTTAAAATCCAATTTATTTTCTGTGGCTGGGTGCTACTTTTTAACCATTATACTAGGTAGCTGTTTAATACCAATAAAGAACAATTTCCTAAATGGGCAGTAGAAGCTCTTTGGTATACAGTCATGATATTCCCAGAAGAAGCTTTGCATATTCCGCTGATGACAGGATGCATACAATATCTGCAGGTCCGTGGCAGATTCGCCATGTTTGTGCTTTGATGGCGCTGCTTTGTCACAGATCTTCACACACAGTTGGTTACTTATTTTTGTCAGAAAAAAAACAGCAAATATGAGTCACAGGAATGTCAGGATGTCATAACAGGCGTTTGTCATGTCCTCCTCCTCATATCATGTCCTAGTGATCTTAATGGTGTCACATAGCACGTAACAATGTCTCAGGAATACCCTCCCTTACATACTGGTATCAGCCAGAGATTTTACAGGAAGCAAAATATGGTGACACCTTATTATTCATTATTTAAAGACATTTTTCCACAAGACAAAAAACTACACTTGACTCTTCAGCAGTCTATAGATGTATTCTCATACACATACATTCATTATTGTATTACAAACTATTACAGAAATATGAGGATTAAATGAATGCAACTGAATATTTGGCATAATACAAATATAGTAATATCAGGAAAAAATGCATTTTGTGTAAAAATAAATTGCTGTAATAAAATAAAGTCCGACTTTCACAAAACTTAATTCAATATCACAAATATCTTATGTGGCACAATTTAATTCTTGATTAGTAATTTGTGTCATTAAAGGGGTTGTCTCACTATATTGATTCATCTCACCTCAGTCCTGTTTTCTTGGTTTCATTTTGAATTCCGCGGCGTGTCTACTGGCTTCTACTAGGCTGCAGTAAAAGCCAGGTCTGTAGCTATAGCAACCAGTGCTGGCAGCCTATCAGGAGAGAGTAAACAGATCTGTAGCTATAACGACCTGAGGAGCTGATGCAGCCCATACAAGAGGGGATATCTCAGAATAGGTAGGATACTGTTAATGGACATATATTGCAAAGTGACTTGTTTTTGCAAGATCTTTAATATAAAAAGCAACCCCTTACTGGCGCAACCAGTTTTGGCCTCTCTGACAGAGAGTCCATTTGATAAATCTGACGTGTCACTTTATGTGGGAATAACTTTTTGACACTTTTAGTTATTAATTTGTCACCTTTATACTTGTTTGACCTATGTTATGTATGCAACCCGAATGTACAGCGCTATGCAAACAAGGGCGCTCTAAAATAATAATAATAATACTTTTACCAATCCATTTGAGTCAGAGATTGTTTTCTCATGTAACATTGTGCTTTATTTTAGTAAGAAATTTTGGTCCATACAATCCTTGCTTGTTTGTACAAAATATCAAAATATTGTGAACGTTTTGAAAAATTTGCCATTTTCAAAGGTCAAAAATTTCTGTGTGTAAGATAGATTGTTATTTCACACAAAATAGTTTACAACTAGCACCTACCATATGTCTAGTATCATTTTTGAAATGTCATTTATTTTTTACGACATTAGGGGGCTTAGAAATTTCATAGTAATTTTCCCATTTTCAAGAAAATTTGCAACAGTTTTTTTTTAGGGGCCTGTCAGTTCTGATGTGACTTTAAGGGGCCTGGATGTTAGACACCCCCATAAATGACTTCATCTAAGAAACTGCAACCCTTAAACTATTCAAAACAGCATTTAGGAAGTTTGTTAACCCTCTGGATGTTTCACATAAATTAAAGCAAAGTGGAGGTGAAGTTTCAAAATGTCCCATTTTTGAAGATTTTAAATTTGTATCCATTATTCACTGGAACACAGTAGATGTGATCAGGGAAATGCAACTCAACATTGATTCCCCCAATTCTCCCGTTTTTATAGATATCCCATATGTGGCCCTAGTGCAGTCTCATTTTCATTACAATTTTCTTTAGGAGCCATTTCAGGTTTGCGGACACCCTAAAGTGCTAAAACTTTATAAACACCCCTAAAAAGACCCTACAACTACAACCCTTATATCCAAGGCTGTAGTGAGTATATCAACCCCACAGGTCTTTCACAATTTTTTTGTAGCATTAGGCTGTGAAAATGGTAAAAAATGTTTACAACAATCTGCAATTTAAGCTGAAAATGTTTAATTTTCACAAGGAATCCTGGAAAACAGGACCTCAAAATTTGTTACGCAATTTCTTCCAAGTTCAGTAATACCCAACATGTGAGTATAAACTGATGTTTGGACGCATGGCAGGACGTGCAAGGGAGGGAGGGTTAGTTGGCTATGGGAATACAAATTTTGGTTGGTGCCTGTCAGGGGGGCTGGCGCGGGTGCCATCACCCCCTTCGGCTGCCCTCCTGCCCGCAGGGGGTCCGGTGCGGGTGTCGCTGCCGCCCGCGACCATCCCCTTGCTGCCCGGGTCCTGGTGCCTGGTCACTTACCCGTCCACGCTCCTGTGCTTCCTGCTTCTGCCTGTCCCAGTCGCCACGCGCGTGCCCGCTGCTTAGGGCGCGCGCGCGACGACTGGTCTGGATTTAAAGGGCCAGCGCGCTGGTAATTTGTCCTATATAAGGTACGCCCTCCCTGCACTCTCTGCCAGATTGTTGGTGTGCGTTAGTAAGTCTTTAGAGAGTTTGGAGTTCAGTTTGATTACAAGTGTACCAGTCCGTTCCGCTACATTTCCTGACCTTGCCTGTTTGCCGCCTGTCCTGACCGTCGGCCCGTCTCTGACCATGAACCTCTGCCGCCCGTCCTGACCTCCTGCCTGTCTCCAACTACGTCTCTGGAAAAGGATTCTGTACCACGCATTACCCTGGCCGCCATCGCAAGCAAGTCACGTCAGGGGTAGTGACCTGGTAGCCTCACGCCGCAGCAAGTCCATCCCGTTTTGTGGCGGGCTCTGGTGAATACCGGGGGCTATTTAGACTCCGCTCCCTGGCGTGGCTTAACTATCATCGCTTGCGGTGGTCCAGCGAATCCACTAACCCGTTACAGTACAATCTGGCCATGGATTCCGCCAGGGTACCTTTGCCCGAGCTCCGGGACATCAAGACGACCGTTGCCCAGCAGAGCCAGCGTATTGACCAGCTTGCGGCCATGATGCAGAACCTTGTGGCCCATCTACCTACACCTGCGGCTGCTGCCGCCACGCCAGCACCAGTTGTTCCTGCAGCCATGGCTCTACCTGCTTCTGCACCAGGACCTTCTCTGTATCTGCCGCTCCCCTCACGCTATGATGGAGACCCCAAGAAGTGCCGTGGCTTCATCAGTCATTGCTCCATCCAATCGAAATGTTGGGGCACCTTACCGAGCGGGCTAAGGTGGCCTTTATAACTTGCCTCTTATCGGGAGAAGCCTTGGCCTGGGCCACTCCGCTATGGGACCGAGGAGACCCGTTGACGGCAAATCTACAAACCTTACTCCAGGGGTTCGGCACCGTCTTCGAGGAACCTAGCCGCACCTCCTCCGCACCTGACCCAGGAAGAACGCTCGCAGCATCGTCAGAGGCAGCTGTGCTTCTACTGTGGCGGTTCTGGCCACTTCATTGGGGACTGTCCGGTGCGCCCGGGAAACTCTCGCACCTAGGGCTCGCAGGAGAGGCATCCCTAGGTGTCAGTGCGGCCTCTCCCCGTCTGACCATTCCCGTACTCTGTGGAATTTCGCCGGACAGCACCTTTCAAGCCACCGCCTTCCTTGATTCCGGGTTCGCTGGAAATTTTGTCAGCCACGCACTGGTGTCCAAATTTCGCCTCCCGGTGACCCCTCTGCAGAAACCCATGTTCGTCTCCTCCGTCAGTGGCGAATGCCTAAAGGACGCTATTCGGTTCTGCACTGCGCCCCTCACCTTGCAGATTGGCGCCCTACACAAGGAGACTCTGAAACTTCTTGTTCTGCCTCGCTCCTCTTCTGAAATTCTCCTGGGCCTCCCTTGGTTGCAAGACCATGCTCCGACCCTAGACTGGAACACGGGCGAGATTATCCGTTGGGGTTCCGCGTGCCACTCACGATGCCTTCCTGTACTCCGTTCAGCTTTACGGCCCGCCTCTGTAAAGTCTAAGCCTCTGCCGGGTCTGCACCCTGTACCAGGATCTAGCCGCTGTCTTTTCCGAAAGACAGGGCCGAAACTCTTCCCCCGCACCGGCCGTTCGACTGTCCTATTGACCTGCAACCCGGTAGTACTCCTCCCCGAGGCAGAGTCTATCCTCTTTCTGTTCCGGAGACTAAGGCTATGTCGGAATATACCCAGGAGAATCTCCGTAAAGGCTTCATACGCAAGTCATCCTCGCCTCCGGGGGCCGATTTCTTCTTTGTTGAAAAGAAAGATGGTACTCTCCGGCCCTGTATCGATTATCGGGGACTTAACAAAATCACTATAAAAAATCGATACCCCCTGCCTCTGATTTTGGAGCTTTTTGATCGCCTGCGTGGCGCAAAATTTTTTTCCAAGTTGGATTTAAGTGGAGCATAGAACTTGATTCGTATCCGTGAAGGCGAAAAATGGAAAACGGCCTTTAATACCCGTGATGGCCATTTTGAATATCTCGTCATGCCATTTGGCCTCTGCAACGCTCCGGCGGTGTTCCAGAATTTCGTCAATGAGATCTTCCGCGATCTTCTCTACGTTTGTGTCATCGTCTACCTAGATGACATCTTAATCTTCTCTCCTGATCTGGAAACTCACCGCCACCACGTCCGCCAGGTGCTCAAACGTCTCCGTGACCACCAGTTATATGCCAAACTGGAGAAATGCTTGTTTGAACGCACCTCGTTGCCCTTCCCGGGGTACATCGTCTCGGATCAGGGTCTCCAGATGGATCCTTCTAAGCTGTCAGCGGTCTTACAGTGGCCTCGACCAGTGGGCCTTCGCTCTATCCAATGCTTTCTGGGGTTCGCAAACTATTACAGACAGTTCGTCCAACATTTCTCCACGCTCGTGGCCCCGATGGTGGCCCTTACGAAGAAAAATGCCAACCCTAAATCCTGGCCGCTAGAAGCCCAAGAAGCTTTTGATCACCTTAAATCGGCATTCACTTCTGCTCCGGTTCTGTCTCGCCCGGTCCCGCAGCGTCCGTTTGTCCTAGAAGTGGACGCCTCCTCAGTAGGAGCAGGCGCTGTCCTCCTCCAGAAGTCCTCCTTTGGGAAGCTGCGTACTTGCGGCTTCTTTTTTAAAACCTTCACCCCAACCAAAAAGAATTATGCAATCGGTGATCGTGAACTACTGGCCATTAAGTTAGCCCTAGAAGAATGGCGGAACTTGCTGGAGGGAGCCCTCCACCTCATCGATATCATCACCTATCATAAAAACTTCTCTATCTGCAGTCTGCTCAACGACTGAAGCCCTTCTACGGGCCTCCGCTCGCACCAAGGTCCAGGCTGACAGGTACCGTAGACCTCCGCCCCTATTTAAACCAGGTGATGGAGTTTGGTTGTCTGCAAAATATATTCGTATCAAGGTGCACAGTTATAAGTTAGTCACTAAGTATTTGGTCCCATTTGTTGTACTTCGGCAACTGAAACCGGTGCCCTACAAGCTCCGCTTGCCTCCTACACTGCGTATCCCGAACGCCTTCTCTCCTCAAGCCTGTGGTGCAAAACCGCTTCTCCCGTGGATCTGTCTCGCCTTCTCCTGTGGCCAACGCAGATCACATCTTTGAGCTCAAGGAGGTGCTGGCGGAGAAAACAGTGAGGGGGAAGCGGTTCTTTCTGATTGACTGGAAGGGGTTCGAGCCTGGGAAGCGTTCGTGAGAACCCGAGGCCAACCTGTCATCTGACCTCCTCTCTAAATTCCGAAGAAAGAGGGGGAGACCTAAGGGGGGGGGGGGGGTACTGTCATGGGGGCTGGCGCGGGTGCCGTCGCCCCCCGCGGCCGCCCCCCTGCCCGCATGGGGTCCTGCGCGGGTGCTGCGGCCGCCTGCGACCAGCCCCTTGCTGCCCAGGTCCCGGCGCCTGGTCACTTACCCGTCCATGCTCCTGTGCTTCCTGCTTCTGCCTGTCCCAGCCGCCGCGCGCGTACCCGCTGCTTAGGGCGCGCGCTGGACGACTGGTCTGGATTTAAAGGGCCAGTGCGCCGGTAATTTGTCAGTTGCTGGCCGCTGGTCCTATATAATGTACACGCCCCCTGCACTCCCTGCCAGATTGTTGGTGTGCATTAGTAAGTCTTGAGAGATTTTGGAGTTCCGTTTGATTACCCGTGTACCAGTCCGTTCCGCTACGTTTCCTGACCTTGCCTGTTTGCCGCCTGTCCTGACCGTCTGTCCGTCTCTGACCACGAACCTCTGCCGCCCGTCCTGACCTCCTGCCTGTCCCCGGCTACGTCTCTGGATTACGATTCTGTACCACGCATTACCCCGGCTCCCATCGCAAGCAAGTCACGTCAGGAGTAGCGACCTGGTAGCCTCACGCCACAGCAAGTCCAACCCGCTTTGCGGCGGGCTCTAGTGAATACCGGGGGCTACTTAGACTCTGCTCCCTAGCGTGGCTTAACTATCATCGCTTGCGGTGGTCCAGCGAATCCACCAACCCGTTACAGTGCCATGTCAAATTTACAAAGCCCCCAAAGTACCAGAACAGGTGAAACCTTCCAGAAGTTGCCACATTTTGGATTCCACACCCCTCGTGGATCTCATCTAGGGGTGTATTGTGCTTTTTGGGCGCACAGGTGTTCCATACTTTTTTTGTTAGTATTGGGCCATGAAAATGGGGGGGGAAAAACGCAGTTCCGCCATTGTTTTTTGGGTTTCATTTTTACAGAGTTCGCCATGCGGTATAAATTACATCATAACTTTACTATGTGGTTCGGTACAATTACAATGATATAAATTTTATACAGTTTTTTGTTTTATTACATTTACACAATAGAAATGCGTTTATACAAAATTGCATTTTTATGTTGTCCTATTCTGACAGCCATAACTTTTTTATTTTTCTGTATACGGAGCTGATTATGGGCTTGTTTTTTGCGGGATGAGTTGCCGTTTTTATTCGTTCCATTATGGGATTCATATGATGCTTTGATCGCTTTTCATAAAGGCTTTTGTGAGGTGTTTTGAACAAAATACAGCAATCCTGGTAGCTTTCACCGTGCGGTATAAATGACATGCTAGCTTTATTCAGCAGGTCGATACGATTACAGCGATGCCCAGTTTGTATATTTTTTTAAGTTTTACTGCTTTTACACAATAAAAACACTTTTATTCAAAAAGGAAAAACACGTTTCTGCATCGCCATAGTTTGAGAGTTATAACTTTTTTATTTTTCCTTGTACGGAGATATTTAGTGGCTTGTTTTTTGCGGGATGAGTTGACGTTTTTATTGGTATCATTTTTGGAGGGATGAGGCTTTTTGATCACTCTTAAATCCGTTATTTGGAAGGCAGGGCAAAGAAAATAGTGAAATCCTAGTAGTGTTTTTTATTTTTGTTTTTAACAGCGCTCACCGTGCAGTGTCCATGACACTGCACGGTGAGTTGTTTTACTCTGTGAGTTGATATGATTATGTTGGTACACAATTTATACTGGTTTTTTTATGTTGAAGCGCTTTTAAAAAACAGTGTTTTTATTGTGTAAAACAATGTTTATGCATTGCTATTTTCTGATAGCCATAACTTTTTTTTATATTTCTGTATACAGAGCTGTGTAAGGATCTTTTTTGCAGAATGAACTGATGTTTTCATTGGTACCTTTTGGCATTTATAAGACTTTTTGATTGCTTTTTATGTGCTGTGGGATGAACGAAAATCGCAACTCTGTGACTTTTTTTCCGTACTGTGTGAGTTAAATAACATGACACATTTATAGGGTAAATATGCATAAATACCAAATATGCATACCGTATTTTTTTTACCTTTTTTCTTTGGTTGCCCTTTGTAAAAGGGAAAAGAGTGGTGTGTGTGTTTTTAGTTTATTTTTTGTGTTTTACCTTTTATTTTTTTACTTTTTCACTTTTTTTTAATTTTAACCTGTATCAGTTCAAAGTAGTACTGTTTTCAGTGGCATGACCAGGCATAGTGATGTCGCAAGGAGCCCGGAGGCCTTTGTTTGCCACGCTGCTAGGGAAGCCATTTACAGCCACTATTACATTGCGATGATGCTGATGGAGACAGAGGGAGCCCCCTCCCTGTCTTTCCCTTGGCTGCCACAATCGCGATTGATCGCAGCAGCTAAGGGTTTAACAACCCGTGGCCGGAGTGAGCTCTGGCTGCAGGCGACACAGCATGGGGTCACCTGTAATATACAGCTGCCATCGGTCGGCCCCCGCTTGAGAGTCTGCACAATATCCAGAGCCTACAGGTACATCCAATGTCAGGAAGGGGTTAAAATCTAGTTTGCTACAAAATGTCTTTGTGTCTTTGTGTCACAAAATGTGTCACAAAACAATATTCTATATACAGGGGGTGAAATAAGTATTGAAAACGTCCCCAATTTTCTAGGTAAATCTATTTCTAAAGGTGCTATTGACAAGAAATTCTCAATAGATGTTGGTTACAACTCATCCAATCCAAACAGGCAACGAAATGAAACCATAGATGTCTGTCCGTACATCAAGTTATATATAATAATGAGAAACACAAAGAGAAAGTATTGAACATGCTTACTGAAATTTATTTAATACTTGGTACAAAAAATTTTGTTGGTGATGACAAGATGCCTTCTGTATGGAGAACCTAGTGGCATGCGTTGCTCAGGTGAGATTTTGGCCCATTCCATAGATTTTCTATTGGATTCGGGTCAGGTGATTGGCTTGGTCATTCTAGCAGCTTTATTTTCGTTCTCTGAAACCAATTGAGAGTTTCCTTGGCCCTGTGTTTGGGATCATTGTCTTGCTGAAATGTCCACCCTCGTTTCATCTTCATCATCCCGGTAGTTGGCAGCAGATTTTTATCAAGACTGTCTCGGTACATTTGTCCATTCATCCTTCCTCTAATTGTATGACGTTTGCCATTGCCGTGTGCTGAAAAACAGCCCCACACCATAATGTTCCCACCTCCAAACTTCACTGTTGGTCTGGTGTTTTTGGAGTAATATGTGGTGCCTTTAGGCCTCCAAACATGGTGTCTATTATGGCATACAAAGAGTTCAATTTTGGTCTCATCTGACCATATTATATTCTCCCAGTATTTCTCATACTTGTCTAAATGATGTTGAGCATCTGAAGATGCTTTTTTTCATCCATGGAGTGTTGGGTGGTGAGCGTGCATACAGGGCATGGAGGATGAATGTATTACTTATTGTTTTCTTTTAAACAATTGTACCTGTTGATTTCAGGTCTTTCTGCAGCTCTCCACAGGTGGTCTTTGGCTCTTGGACAACTCTTCTGATAATTCTTTTTACTCCTCTGTCTCAAATCTTGTGGGGAGCACCTGCTTGTGGCCGTTTTTTAAGGTTGCAAAGGTCTGGAGACAGCTCTCTGGTTTTACCCATAATGAGATGTTTCTTGTATGGCACCTTGGTAATGGGACACTTGTTTTATAGACCATCCGTTTGACCAGCTGATATTATTTTTCACTAAGTTGCAGGATTGCTTTCTTATTACTGATAGATTTCATCTGATGTCATGACTTTTCATGGCTTGCGGCACCTCTTTTTTTATTCATGAGTTCAATATTTTTCCCTGTGTCATTTCTCATTATTACACATAACTTAATTTATGAACATCTATGGTTTGATTTATTTGTCTGTGTGGATTGGATGTGTTGTTACCGACAACTGGTGAGAATTTCATGTCATTTTGCTGGTATATCCATTCTTGGGAAGATTTTCAACTGTTTTGAATATTTTTCACTTGTAAATGATCTTTTAAATTGCAGAATGATGGACCTCAAATAGTTTAAAAATTATCTTATAAGCCTTCCCAGATTGATGGGCAGCAACAATTAATTCTCAAAGATGATTGCTCTTGTCTTTCCTTCTTGGCATTGTGTTAGCACATGCTTGTATGCTCCAGTCCAGCAATCTACCAAAACTTCTGCTTTTATAGAATTAGTCACACTTGCTAATGATCAGCAGCATCTGGCTGCTACCTACTGTTTACCACTACTGCTTCCCAAAGCAGTAAGGGTATACTTAATGTTTCGAAAAACTTCTTCTGCATTTTGGCCTAGTTTTGTTAAATAAATTATGACATGGTGTAATTTGTTATGTATTGTTGTTTATCTAAGGTTGTAATAACCTAATGTTCAGGCCTCCAAAGACCTGTTCTGATATATTAAACTATAGACTATACAAAATATATATTTACTTTTACTCATAAAAAAATTTACATTTTTTTTCATTTACCAATAGCTTTGGGTTCCAAACACCACACATGCTGAAAATGGACAAAAATAATTTTTGTTTTGGGCCAATTTAATAGATTGAGATTGGTTGCTGCACCTTTTCTGGCGAGTGGGTGTGATATTTAGGGGGGAAGGCTTTAAAAGGAGGGGTGGGGGTGGTATGAGTTGGAAAATTAAACTTTATAAATTTAAAGGGGGTTTAGGTGTAGTAATTAGTTCTAGCACCCTTTTCACACATTTCCATTATCCCTTTTATTTTAGAGGCGTTTTCTCTCATGCAGCATTTGTGAAATGATATTTTGCAAACCATTATCTTACAAATTCATGCTCATTTCTTTCATCTCAAGTGAGAAAGTCGCAACCGCCCAGTAAAAAGCGGGTTTGATTCTTCGATTTCACACCCCCCAACTTTCTGGCCCACTACAAAAGAAAACTATTCAGAGTCTCATTCCAGAATTCTTCGCTCTGTCATTTTATAAAACATAATCCCTCGGTGTACACCCCCATGGTTATCCTTTCTCTCCTTCCTCCTCCTTCAGCACAGAAATAAACAAAATACAACTTCCAGGAGCAGATCAACGGTTTAACTTAAATGTGCTGCCCAGAATTAGAAAAAATGGCTGCTTTTTTCCAAAAACAGCACCACTCCTGTCCATAGGTTTGCAGCCTATTGCAGCTCACCTCTATTCACTTTCACTGAGCTGACCAGACACAACCAATGGACAAGTATGGCGCTGTTTCTTCATGAAAACAGCCATGTTTTTCTAATCTTCAACAATCCCTTTAGCGTTTCCAGAATAATTGTGATGTTACAGCATCATTAGCTGTCTTAGCATAATTTTTTTTTTTTTTTTTTTTGAGGTTGAATTTAAACAGCGCCATACTTGTCCATTGGGTGTGTCTGGCATTACAGTTTGTTCTCATCCAAGTAAAGCTTTTCTCCCCTATCACCATTAAAATAAACATGGATGCTTGGAAGGGCAAGCATGTTCTATTGTGGAGTCTAGAGAACAAACAAGTGTCTGACCATCACTTGTATTAGCTATGTGTGTGTCCAACATTATACTGTGCCTGCTACCTAAAATTCCCACTTCACAGAGCTAAGATTGGGGGCATTACAGTGTAGAGATGACAAAGTAAAACTGGCCATACACATTAAATTAAGGTTGGTGAAAGGATTTATTTGTTGGAAATCTATGACCTGTATTGCTTAAATGGAGTTCTGCTGGGGGTTGACACGGTTAGATGAAATTTTTGAAAAAAAATTCAGGTTGGGTACATCCAGACCCGGATTTTTGTTTGTCTACTTCTATCTGTATATTTAACAAAACTGTAATCGTAACCCTAACTCTAAGTTACAGTTAGGGTTGTTTAAGATGGCCGGGGGTATTATACTGTTGTTGCATAACTTTTGTTCCAAGATCATTTCCTCTTGCTATGAGGAAGGGCCTGTGAGTAGAGATGGGCGAATTTCTCAAAAATTCGGTTCGCCGACTTCGCCGTATTTTCTGTCAAAATTGTTTCGGTCCCAAATTTCTTTGGGACAAAAAAAAAATCGCGTTAAAAACAGCTATTTTTCCCGGCTGCACAGAGCCGCAGGGTTTCTGTAGAACTTGTGCCATGCAAATAGCAAGGGAGCTTTGGGTTTTGGGCTTTATACAAAGTTTGTTTTAGTATGACACCAAATGACTGCCGCCCTCTTAGAATCGCTTTACCTTTAAAAATTCCCCGGGCATTTACGGGGGGAAAACGACCAAAAAAATGAAGCAGGGAAAACAGCTGATAAAGTCAGGGAGCGCCACTGGAAAAAAAACAAACTGAGGGCTAAGACCACCATTTCTCAAAAAAAAACAGTAGTAGGTTACCCGGGCTACCCCAGATCGCAGTACAATAAGGGGACATGGCAATAGCCACGCCAGGGGCGGAATCTAGATTCCCTTTTCCCAAGCCCCCACAAATCGGGGGTGGAATTGCTGCGGCAGGAGCTACCAGGGCGTTGCCCGACGGAATTTCTTGCATGGCCCGAGGGGTACGAGGTACAAAATTAAGGCAAAATCAAGTCGGGACAAGCGTAAGGCGGACAGCGGAAATAGTGTCAAGGGACGGGGGCAAAGGTACGGGACACGGAATGCAGACAAGGGCCCAAAAGCGGGGGGCGGTTTTTTTTTGTCTGTAATTTGGACATACGTTCTCTTCTTCAATGAAGAAAACTCATCCCCAAATCAGTTTTGCAGATTTGCTTGTAGTTCAGTATTCCCGTTTTGTACTAAATTTCCATCACTAATGGCACCGAATGCAAAATAAGCACCTAAAACATTCCCTGTAGTTAGGGTCTCCTTCAATTCCATACGCTGCATTTCAACAAATTGGTGTCACGCAGAAACTGGATGCAAACTACCATAATAAACTGCGTTGGAACTTCATAATAAACTGCGTTGGAACTTTTTTAGGTGTTAATGAAGAAGCTGATGGAGGTAGAATTGCCTTGGCCAAAAATGGTTTCGGAACGTTAGCAAACTGACTACGGAGGATTTCTTTATAGTATTTGAGTTTGTCCTCCCTCTCAGCAGCTGGGAAAAAGGCTCCCATTTTGGACCAGTAGCGAGGGTCCAAGAGGGTGGAGAGCCAGAAGTTATCCCTCTGCCAGATGTTGACTATTCGGCTGTCACTAGCCAGGCAAATCAGCATGCTGTGGGCCATGTGCAAAAGTGATTCTGAGGGACTCCCTGCCTCCATCTCTACTGTATACTGCCACGGTGCTTGGGGGTGCTTGGGGGACAGTGGCACAATGACAGAGTGTGGAGGTCATGGCAGCAGCCACAGCAGCAGCATGAGGTCAGACAGTGGCACAATGACACAGTGTGGAGATTATGTCATCAACAGCAGCAGCATGAGGTCAGACAGTGGCACAATGACAGAGTGTGGAGGTCACGGCAACAGCCACAGCAGCATGAGGTCAGAGAGTGGCACAATGACATTCTGGAGGTGGCAAAAACAGGAGTAGGCCACAGAGTGGCACAATGACAGAGTGTGGAGATCACGGCAGGAGCAACAGCAGCAGCATGAGGTCAGACAGTGGCACAATGACATTCTGGAGGTGGCAAAAACAGGAGTAGGCCACAGAGTGGCACAATGACAGAGTGTGGAGGTCATGGCAGGAGTCACAGCAGCAGCATGAGGTCAGACAGTGGCACAATGACAGAGTGTGGAGGTCACGGCTGCAGCCACAGCAGCAGCATGAGGTCAGAGAGTGCCACAATGACATCTTGGAGGTGGCAAAAACAGGAGTAGGCCACAGAGTGGCACAATGACAGAGTTTGGAGGTCACGGCAGGAGCAACAGCAGCAGCATGAGGTCAGACAGTGGCACAATGACAGAGTGTGGAGGTCACGGCAGCAGCCACAGCAGCAGCATGAGGTCAGAGAGTGGCACAATGACATTCTGGAGGTGGCAATGGCATGCGTGCCTCTGGGCGCTGCTGCTGCTGTTGCTGCGGCGGCATGATGGGCCATCACATCTGAGCCACGTTTCTCCCAGGCCACCGGATTGTGACGCTGCATGTGTTGATGCAGGGCCGTGGTGCCAACGTTAGTTCCCTGGCCACGCTTCACTTTCTGCCCACAGATTCTACATATACCCATATTCGGCTCCTCCGGTGTCTTAGCAAAGAACTACCACACCGCGGAGTAGCTGATTTTACCGCCAACGCTCTGCACTGAGTGACTACTACCGCCGCTGCCTCGCTGAGCCCCTGTGCCGCTACTTTCTTGGACCTGCGAAGCGGGTTATCTACTCACGGCCACACTACCCACTTGCTGGCTGCGCCGCTGCCTGAGGCAGAAGCTGACGCCCTCTTCTCCTGACGATGATGATGTAGCCCGTACTTCACCCGGCTCCCAAGTGCGGTCGGCTACATCATCATCGATTATTGTTTGATCTTCACTGCTGTCCTCATCACCGGTCTTGGTATGCAGAGGCTGACCCCTCACAACATGACCTCCCATGCCAATCTCCACCTCTATACTTTGCCGCCTACTGCAAGAAGCAGGGGTTATTGGCCCCATTTCTTCGCTGCCAAGCAGCTACTGACTGTCCTCCTCAAATTGTTCATCCTCGCTGTATAGTGGCGTTGAGCTCAGACCACATAGTAGATCTCTGGCTGAGGGAACCGGATGAGACAGAGGTGGGTTGAGGACAGGTGAGGGCCGCTGACCCGCTCCCGGGCCATGCCAACTAAGGGTTGTGTCTGATGTTCCCTCCAACTCTTGGCTGGGGTTATCAGATGTCATATGAGAGGAAGTGGATGACCTAGTCAACCAATCAAGAACCCTTGGGTTGCTGGTCAACACACGGCCGCTAGATGACACCGGCAGTTCTGGCCTCACTGAGTGACCCCTGCTGCAACGTCCCCTTACTGTGCTGTGACCTGTGCCTGCTCCAGGAATGTTTGTGCCACTGCCACTCGCATGTCAAGAGCCTGCCACCTCTCTGTCTGACTTACTGTTTGTTCAAAAATTTATAGACTCGGTTTAATGAAGATATCTGCATATGATAAATACACACCCTGTATTTAACTCCAAATGAACCCACTAACAAGCTTGGGTAACCCTTGGATATAAATTGCGCTCCACAAATGGACAGGAAAAAGTTACTTGTATGTGCCGTTTAAAAACACTGTGTATTTTACTGAATATAATAGCGCAAACAGGCTTAATTAACCTTCGGATATAAATTATGCTACAGTCAAAATTTCTTCTTTGGCGTTGAAAAACACAGTTTTTTTTACTGACCACAACAGCAGAAAAACACTTAATTAACCCTTGGATCTAAATTGCGCAAAAGAAATGAGCTGCCAAAAATTACCAGTTTTGTATCGTGTTAAAACGACGTGTATTTTACTGACCACAACAGCAGAAAAACACTTAATTAACCCTTGGATCTAAATTGCGCAAAAGAAATGAGGTGCCAAAAATTACCAGCTTTGTAGCATGTTAAAACGACGTGTATTTTACTGACCACAACAGCAGAAAAACACTTAATTAACCCTTGGATCTAAATTGCGCAAAAGAAATGAGCTGCCAAAAATTACCAGCTTTGTAGCGTGTTAAAATGACATGTATTTTACTGACCACAACAGCAGAAAAACACTTAATTAACCTTTGGATATGAATTATGCTACAAGCAAAATTTCTTCTTTGGCGTTGAAAAACAACGTTTCTTTTACTGACCACAACAGCAGAAAAACGCTTATTTAACCCTTGGATATAAAATACGCAAAAGAAATGAGCTGCCAAAAATTACCAGCTATGTGGCGTGTTAAAACGACGTGTATTTTACTGACCCAAACAGCACAAAAAAACAAAATTAAACAAAGGATATGAATTACGCTGCAGGCAAAATTTCTTTGGCGTTGAAAAACACCGTTTCTTTTACTGACCACAACAGCAGAAAAACACTTATTTAACCCTTGGATCTAAATTGCGCAAAAGAAATGAGCTGCCAAAAATTACCAGCTTTGTAGCGTGTTAAAACGACGTGTATTTTACTGACCACAACAGCAGAAAAACACTTAATTAACCTACGGATATGAATTATGCTACAGGCAAAATTTCTTCTTTGGCGTTTAAAAAAAACCCCTTTCTTTTACTGACTACAATAGCACAAAGACGTTTAAGTAACCCTTGGATATAAATTGCGCAAAAGAAATAAGCAGCCAAAAATTAAGTGGTATATGGATTGTAAAAACGTTGTTTTTTGATTGAATACAACAGCAAAACAGGCTTAGATAACCCTTGGATATTGAATGTGCTCCAGAGCTGACCAGATAGCATTAAAATGTATATGCAGCTGAATTGGACGCACACTGGACTTCAATTCCAATAACCCACAAAATCTAAATTAGAACGTAGGAGAAGCAGTCTCTGAGAAAAGCTGTGACACCCCCCAAATATCGCTGTATAAAAGGTCTTTCTTTTGTGTGAGATCTCAGCAGCAGCAGCTACAGCACAGACAGAGGAGTGTGAGCCGCCAGCGTCGCGTCCGGACTTATATAGTGCGGTGACGTCACAGAATCCCGCCAGTCTCTGACTGGCTTCATCTCTGCACATGTCATTGAGGGTGTTCCTTTCTTCCTCCCAGACTTCTTTGCCCCATGTAACGCCATGTGCTTGCAGCAATTTTATCAAGTAAAAACACGCTTCGTTCCCGTGAATCAAATCGAAGTTTTCCTGAAATTCTAAACGAATTCCACTTCGTTAGAATTCCTGTGAGGCCTGAAACGCGTTGGTCTTCTAAATGTCTGTTGGATCGTTGTTTTCGTGTTACAGACTTCAATAAATCATACGGTCTTTTGGACGCTGGACACTACTTCGTGTTTTCTAAAGATAACTTCTGGTTACCATAACATTTGGCCTATGTTGATGTAGAAATTAACGTCAGATGGGATGTTGGTTCAGAAGTTAAACCACAACAGGAGCACTGCGCCTCAAGAGCATCAAGTTAAAACCTTCTAAACAACACTTACCCTAACTTGGGGTTATGGTTACGGTCTATCCTTGCCAATTTTTTACAAAAATCTATTTGACCCGACCTGAACTGACCAATTTATATTCACAACACTATCCATGACAATCTAATGTATAATGGCTTTCCTACTATCACACATACACCAATCAGGCAGAATATTAAAATCAACTGCCTAATATTGTGTAGATTCCCCCTCTATAAGCGGATGAGGTATAGATTTCTGCATGTGTCCTGTGGTATCTGTCACCAAGACATTAGCAGCAGATCCTTTGAGTAGGTGACCATATACACTAGGATTAGAAGGGAAGTCTGCTTAATTAACATTATCCAAACAAAAAAAATCTAAAGGAAATTCTTCTGGTACTTGACCATTTGCTATTTGGTTAGGAACGTGGAAATGGCAATCCGGAATTGGGTATAGTCACTCTGGATGCATTTTCCAGTTCCTGGAAGTGTGGCTCAGAGTCCAAGACAGTAACCCAGGTGTGGAATATACCATCAGTTATGAGGCAAGAGTCTAAGATGTTATGGTGCTAAGACTCACTGGAATCCTAAAGAGTGTCAGTGTTGTGAAAGTTCCCTGCTTCAGATGTCCATTGTAGGATAAGGCATGAACAGTCGGTGAAGTCACACAATGTTTTCAGCCTGAACCAAGTGATAAACTGGGAATACTGACACCCTTTAGGATTCCAATGAGTCTCACCATCATCTCATCTTAGACTCTTGTCTCCTGACAGCATACTGTTCAGCTAAAATCCACACTTAGGTTACTGCATTGAACTCTGAACCATACTATCACAAACTGGAAAACGTATCCAGAGTGACCATATTGGATTGCAATTTTGACGATCTTTACCCGACAGCATATGGCCTTGTACCGGACAGATCTGAATGCAATGACTCTTTTGGGGAATCATTTTCAGATTTCCTTTTCTTTCCAATTCAGTTTTTGTTTGGTTAAGGTTAATAAAGTAATCTTCCCTATGTGTGCAGTGGATTTTCTAATCCTCGTAGCAGAACATTGTAAAGACTATCCTACTGCCTCAGCATGCTCTTCAGCTTGCCAAAGAGCAACCTGGTACCATCTCTCCTCCATGTAAGCAACACATATAATGTGAAAGACAAGATATGAAGAAAAATGTAATTCTTTACACCAAGTCACCTTCTTCCTTCGCTCCATTTTCCAGTTGTGATATTCACGTGTCCACTACTGGCACTTACAGGTCAGACAGGCTGGGATTTACTCCTAATATGTATTGATGACTCCTGTTGACAGTTCACTGGTTGTATTTTCTTAACTCATTTTGGTAGGTACACCCCATAAGATCTGCCATTTTGGACAGTCTGACTCTATTATACAGCTATTAAGTTTGGCCCTTGTCAGAGTTGCTTGGATTCCTGCTTCCAACACATCAACTCCAAGAATTGACTTTACCCACTTGTGCTATTGTCCTTCTCATGTAAATACTTAAGTGTTAAATTAACCTCATAGTTTGGAACAACATAACCAGTTCCATTGTCAAACAAGTGTCACAAGAGGCATTAGTGATAAATCCCTAAAGTGTACACACTAACGCATGTCGTCTTAAATTAAAATACAAAACGTAATAAGGCTGTGCACATCTAAAATATACTTTGAAAAACGCAAGCATAGGTGCACACTGAAAGGCAAATAGAATACATCTAACACAAATATCAGTGGCACACTAAAGACTAAGTAAAACCTCAAGGTATATAGGAATATTGGAAATGCATTACTGCTAAGGAAAATAGAAAAACCTGGGACTCTTAGTTTACAGTATTTGATCAAAGATTGTATTAAAGCTCCCTCCCAAAAACGTCAAGGGGATCCCAGAGCATGGTGAGTCCCTACACTGAACATGTTACCTCACTAGGCGTCAATCCAGACTGCAACTTCGGGAGTGGTAGGAACTATCAATTGGATTATCCTGCACTGGTTTAAAAGAGGCAGCTGAGTGCAGCAAGCCAATGAGATTGCCATTTCTCAAATAGACTACAAAACGTAATAAGGCTGTGCACATCTAAAATATACTTTGAAAAACACAAGCATAGGTGCACACTGAAAGGCAATAGCATACATCTAATACAAATATCAGTGGCACACTAAAGACTAAGTAAAACCTCAAGGTATATAGGAATATTGGAAATGCACAGCCTTATTACGTTTTGTAGTCTATTTGAGAAATGGCAATCTCATTGGCTTGCTGCACTCAGCTGCCTCTTTTAAACCAGTGCAGGATAATCCAATTGCTAGTTTCTACCACTCCCCGAAGTTGCAGTCTGGATTGATGCCTAGTGAGGTAACATATTCAGTGTAGGGACTCACCTGCTCTGGGATCCCCTTGACGTTTTGGGAGGTGAGCTTAATACAATCTTTGATCAAATACTGTAAACTAAGAATCCCAGGTTTTTTCATATTTTCCTTAGCAGTTAATGCATTTCCAATATTTCCTATATACCTTGAGGATTTTACTTAGTCTTATAGTGGCCACTGATATTTGTGTTAGATGTATGCTATTGCCTTTTCAGTGTGCACCTATGCTTGCGTTTTTCAAAGTATATTTTAGATGTGCACAGCCTTATTACGTTTTGTAGTCTATTTGAGAAATGGCAATCTCATTGGCTTGCTGCACTCAGCTGCCTCTTTTAAACCAGTGCAGGATAATCCAATTGCTAGTTCCTACCACTCCCCGAAGTTGCAGTCTGGATTGACGCCTAGTGAGGTAACATGTTCAGTGTAGGGACTCACCTGCTCTGGGATCCCCTTGACGTTTTGGGAGGTGAGCTTAATACAATCTTTGATCAAATACTGTAAACTAAGAGTCCCAGGTTTTCATATTTTCCTTAGCAGTAATGCATTTCCAATATCCCTATATACCTTGAGGTTTTACTTAGTCTTTAGTGTGCCACTGATATTTGTGTTAGATGTCTTAAATTAATATGACTGATGGAGCCACTGAGTGTGGAATGCAGGCATTAAAATTAGTAGTCTCATCATCTGTGTACAAGTTCTTAGAGGAAAAGCCTCGATGAATGAGCAGTGGACTAAGTCTGTCAATAGTCGAATAGTTCAATGTCCACAATGACAGCAGGATTACAATACACTTAAAGGCATGCAGTATTGACAGATTCTGTGAGTGTGCCCTTGTGGCTATTCACGTAAATGTGAAATGTATTGATAAGTTAAAGTTAGGTATGGGATTAGGTTGTATAAATACGATAATGCAACCTAAAAGTTATGTCTATGCTGACAATCACTTTTTTATTACTCTAGTCCATCTTAAAAAAAAATCATTAATATATAATTAAAGGCTACATAAATGTTTTCATTGTCCCGGTGCATATAACAAAATATAAAGCAACTTTGCAAATAGTCTTCAATAAATACCCTACTATATTGTGTTTTCATTTCCCATGCAGACCTATGTGTCTCTATGGTTACAGACTACAACACAATCTCGTGTAGTCTGATCCTGCAGTCATACTCCTTTCCATCTCTCTCCTACTTTTGGATGAACAAGTCAATTTATAATGGAAGAAAGGGACATATTGAAAGGTGTGTGATTGCAGGCTCTGACTACAAAAGGTTTGAGTAGTCTGTTACCATGGAGACACATAGGTATGGATAGGAGATGTAGAGACAAAACAAGTGTATGTTTCATGAAGTCTTTGCACAGTTTTTTTCCCCATTGTTTTACTGAATCAAGTTCTTATAAAGCAATGAAAGTATTATGTGTGTACCCTGTATTCAAATGTGGATGCAAACTTTAAGCTAATGTCATCGGGATGCGCGTAGACCATACTTACCAACCCTCCTGTTTCTTCTAGGTGACTTCCAGAAACTGGATGCAAAAGGGAGGGGTTTATGCACATACAACCTCAAAAATGAGTGTTCACAGGTAGATTGGGGGTGTGCCTAAGTTGATAATTGGTGTTCCCGGGGGTGTAGCTGAAATGAATGGCAATTGGGTAACAAAAGGTTGGAAAGTATGGTGTATGGAGTGTGTCAGACTCAAGGCCCACGCGCTGAACCTGGCCCATGTAATTTTATGTGTCCCGAGATGGCTTAGACACCACGAGCAGGGATGGACAAAGAATGGACATAGAAGGACCGACCAAACCGGTCCTCGAAGGATGCAGCCAGCACTTGGCAGAGGCGGTGGCACCAGCACACAGAAATGCAGATCTCTTGAACACACTTTCTCACTGCTCTGTTCAGCAACTCACAGGCAATGTCACATATTTGACAACCCTACTCAGGCACTCAGTCCTCTTTAAGGGTATGTCTATATTGCATTGGACAAAAAACATCCGGAAGTCAACCGTTTTTTTCCAATGTCACGTTTTACGCAAAAACCGAGGTTGGTTCTCTTTTTTTCGGCATCGCCCATATAATTGATTGTATGGGAAGACAATGAAAAAACTCAAAACTTCGGAGTATTATACAACATGTCGTATAATACGCCGGCGCCAGAAGATGAGCAGAGAAAAAACGACCTGTGGAGACTAGAGGTTGTTGTTTTCTATCATTGTCTATGGGCTGCCTGAACGATCGTTTTGCTATGCCGTGGAGACATAGCCTAAGGCACTCCAATGAGAATGAGTTTGATAACCCTGGTGTAGTCCCATGTTAATCTTCTATGCCCTCTAATATGCCTGTAATACAGAAATAAGATATATATTTTAGTAATCATTTTCAGGAAGTATTCATAGAATACCAAAATGCTCTAATATGTAGCCAACAAAGGGTGCCCGCACACCCTACTCTTAACCGTGCCATACACATGTATGCTCAACTGAGCTTGTAAATGTTTACAAGTACTTGTACTTTTAATTGTCATACTGACCCACTTATATGGTGTAAGATAGGAACTGACAATGGACAAGTGTTATATACAGGTTTGGGACAAGGTATTTTGTTGCCCTAGGAAACTAAGACATCTAGCGCCCCCCCTCAATGGAAAAATCAGCACACTCCATACCTCATTGCGCCCCCTTTTCTGCCTGGGATGAAGTGACGCCCTAGGTGGCCCCCAAACTTTGCCTAACCATCATTCCGCCCCTGGTCATATACTCCTGATTTTCGGCATGGAAATCTGCTGTGGTAAATCCACAACATATCCGTCCCATACCTGGCACCCTAGCAAGCTAGACTTCTAAAATCTTCCATTATTGGTCATTTTATTTTTTTAATTCCCATAGGTGTCAGTGACACCTCTACTGTGGAGAAACATTGAACTGATATCTACTCTCCAACGCTGTCATCTTCTTTTTGACAATCAAGCAGCCGGTCCTTATCATAAGCTTCTTCCTTATATTTACTATGTTACCATATCCCGTCTTTTGTCTTTTCTTTGTTCCTGAGAACTATTAAGAAGTTTGATTGACGTGTCAACATTGATCTAAATTCCACAGAAAGACATCAATGGACTGATAGAAGGTCAGAAGGACTTATCGCAGGCAGTGTTACATTTCACAGATAATAAGTCACTACATGACATCATGGATCTAAGCTCTGTGCTACATATCACTGTGTTACCAACAGATATGTAGCCAGAGTGTGACATATCACGGTGTAATATGGTATGTAATGTGGTGAGTGCTGGAAACTTCAGAATTAGGAAAGACCATGGACTCTTTATCTCGTATATTCTATTGCTAACCATAGAAGTACATGTAAGGCCTGGTTCACATCTACATTGGAGGTTACACTCTTTGTCTGAGATTCTTTCATGCATGCAGCATTATTTTTCCTGTTTATACGACAGACACCACGATGGAAACCGATAGACCCAACTGTAGTCAACAGGGAGCATCAGGCACAGTTAATGCCCAACATGTAAGGGATCTGGCACTGACTCAGTGACAGAGGTTCTGAACAGAACCCTTGATCCAGATGTGAACCTGGCTTAACTCTGATCTGGTTGATGGCAAATGTTTGTCCTGATCAGTGCATCTAAAACTTTGGCTATTAAAATGTACTGGACATGCCTTGCATTCTTTATCTAGAAGATTAACATTGCTTTCTTCTTTAACCCCTTAAGCCAAATGCCTGAAAAGTAGTTAATGACCAGAAATTTTTTTTTGTTTTTGCCTCCTTGCGTTTCTACAGTTGTAACTTTTTATTTTTTCACTGACGCAGTTGGATGAGGCCTCGTTTTATTCGAGACAAGTTGTACTTATAAATAATTGCAGTATTTTTTTAAATTTCTTTTTTTTCTTTTTTGTTTTTTTTTACATTTTTTTTTTATACCATTCACATTTCACGCTTAATAACTTGTTAGATAAATTCTACAGTTTATTACGGTTGTGTGGATACCTAATATGTTTAGGGGTTTTTGTGTGTGTAATGTATGCACCATTATTTTTTATTAAATACTGTATTTATTTTTATTTTGATACTTATTTTTTTATTCATTTTTTCACACTTTTTATGTTTTTTACTTTTTTTTTAACACTTAGTAATGTATTAGCATATTCATATATGCTAATACATTACAATCTGTGTCAGTCTGACACAGGCAGTGATCAGGGCAGCACACAGTGTGTCCTGGTCACTGGCTTCATACACAGACAGCCCTGGGGCCACTCTAGGTCCCCAGGGATGACTGTGCAGCCGTTCCCCGGGCTCTGTCGGGTCACCGGGTGTTCTGATCACCCGACAGAGCAGGGGAAACCCTTTGATTGCGCTTCGGTAAGGCACCGCCGCAATGAAGGGTTAAAGCACCGGGTTGCAGAGGTGACCTCTGCTCCCCGGTGCTCGCAGGGTTGCTCTGGGATCAGGGCTGTGTAGTACAGCCCCTATCCCAGCGCAGCTGCGGCGCCGGGCTCCGCAAACCCCAAAGTCTGCCAAAAGACGTCGCTGTTGACGAATGACCCACACCAGCCGACGTCAAAAGTCGGCGGGCGGTCGTTAAGGTGTTAAAGTGGCATAACCTTCAGAGAAACATTGGCATATTGCTAGAATATGCTATAACATTCTGATTTGTCCAACCTCTGAGGTCTCCATTGATCCTGAGAAGAATAGGGCCATATCGCTTCAATGGACATATGCTAGAGTTCCCCATTTGTTGGCACTTCATGCTACCCAATGTGTAGGCAACTACAGTACAACTCCATTCTTAGGACCAATGGGAATCTCAGAGATTGGACTCCCCCTATCAGAACAGTCTTAAGACCAATCTTAGTTATAAGCCTTATAATAATACTAGCAATCACCCGCTCATGGATAGTAGGTGTGTGAGTGGTTGTTCATCAGTATTTTCACACTTGAGCAATATCCCCTGTATGGTACTGTGACTTTTCTGCATACTGTTGTGAACTGCTGAAATGTGAAGTTTTTTCCTGAGCAGTTGTCTCCCTCATGGATGGGTGTGTGAGCAATTATTCATCAGTATTCTGCACCTGTGCAACTTCTCCTTTGTAGCACTGGGATTTATATTGACTCCTACTGGGAATGGATTTTTGTCCAGGCGTGGAGCTGTGGTTTTGGCCATATGTCTGTGTTTCAATCCAAGTTATGGGTCATAACATTCAGTTATGGGAATACCAATTTGATGAAAGTATTTCAATGGTAAGAAGCTAATTATTTCTTCCATCAGACTTTCCAGTTCTCTTGAGATGTCCGTTTTCATAAATGTTTATATTCTGTATAAAATTATCATTTTGGAGCAGCTTTCCTGCTCTGTCATTCCTCCCGGTAAAAGATTTGGACCAACTACTTGTCCCTAGACACTTTGATGCTGTCTAATCAGTGGATCCCAAAAAGATTTTAGGCAGCACTTCCAAGTGAAAAAGTTTTTATTTACCCACATGATGTTTGGACTCAGTGATGAGCCTTTCTCAAGCATAGTGCAAACATGGCAAAACACGTTCATTGATCAATAAAACAATTGGTGAAAAATACAGTCTTTGTGTTACTGTACGTCAGTTTCCGTTATTGCTCTGCGTGTGGATGGACCTGTGGTCAGCCCAACACAGTGGCGATATAAAGTGTGTACAAAATATGCGCACCAGGTTTCTGCTGTTCTGTCCTGAGACTTTTACACTATCACTTTGGGCGTATAGATCAGGGTTCCCATTGGAGGATGAACTTCATTTGTAAGTCTCTAATATTTCTTATCTGGGACTTTGCTAGTAATGAGCATGCTCAGATATGTTATCTTTTGCCCTTACTTATAGGCCTCGTTCACACGGCTTATTTGGGCACTGATTGGAGCCGTACTGCGCGTCGTATTTGCGCTGCAGTGCGGCTCCAATCCGTCCCAGTAACTACGGTAATCCACAGTTCTCATAGAGAACTATGGATTCCGTCCCTCCACCCCGCTCGACGAATCCACCGGGCGGGGAGAAAGTGACATGTGAATTATTTACGGCGCGTACGCGCCGTAGATAATGACAGTCTTTGGGGCCGGCGAGCTGCCGGCCCCCCGCCCCGCCCCGCTGCATGGCTGTCGGCGTAATTGCGGGGCAAAATACGTCCCCGCAATTACGCCGGCAATAAGCCGTGTGAACCAGGCCATAATGATCCTCCTTCCCTCTTTTGAGCTCTATTGGCATGTGCGGGTCATCTAGTGGAACATAGGTGATTTTGAGTCACACTGAACAGTACTATGCTTGTTATAATATTGCTTCCGGATTTGTGCAGTACTTCTTAAAGGGGTTGTCTCACTACAAGGATTGCTTTTTATGTTAACGATCTTGCAAAAACAAGTTATTTTGCAATATATGTCCATTAAAGGGGATGTATCCCTTCATCAGTTTGGTTGTTTACTTGTAGCTTCATTTTCTCAGTTCCTCAAATCCAGGGGCATTTCTTCCCCTCCCAGCTGGGTGTTTCTTAACTGAAGAGGGATGACATCATCTCCCCTTTCACGGTTCGTACTTGCTCCCGAGTCAGTGTGTTTGTTTGAGATCAGTGGGAGGGGATAGCACATCCCCTCCTCTCTGTCTGAGTCCACATGTCACTGTGTTGTTCCTCTCCCTATGCAGCCTTATTTTGTAAGAGCTGTTTGTTTACATACCAAAGTCCTGCATTCTATGAACTCAGAGCACTGATCTCTTCTCCTCTCACAGATGGAGGTTTGTTACAGTTGAATCCAGTCTTCTATGAACTCATCCAGAGCAGCACAGACCTGTCTCCTTCCTATGTTTACACGCAGGAGCATTAGGCACCGAGGCACAATTCTGCTGTTTTCTGATTGTAGAAGCAGCTGCAGTGTTACTGTGGAGCTGCTGGCTGTGCAGAGTGAAATGTTGTCGGCCCCTTATTCTGAGTGAGAGAGGCAGGAATGCGCGCTCCCGTGAATACGAGGGGGCCAGACAGAATGTATATTAGTAGAGCTGTCAGCCAATGAAATGAAAGGAGGTGGAATCCGACCGGCACTGGGGAACAGTGTTTACACAAAACGAAGGGATACTGTGAAAACAAGACAGCTTTGCAAATGACATCCAATTGTGAAGTTGCTTGTTTTCACTGTCCCCTTATTCTGAAGACCATTTATGTAATGATACAACCCCTTTAACAGTATCCTATCTATTCTGAGATATCCCCTCTTGTATGGGCTGCATCAGCTCCTCAGGTTGCTATAGCTACAGACCTGTTTGATCTCTCCTGATAGGCTGTCATCGCTGGTCTCTATAGCTACAGACCTGGTGTCCTCAGCAGCTCATCATTGCAGGCCAGTAGAAGCCAGTAAACATGTCCCTGAGTTCAAAAATGAAATCGAGAAAACAAGACAAGTAAACTTGCTTCTAGTTGTTTGCATTTTTTATTTTTTTAGGTTGCACACATTTGTCAATTATATGGATTGTTTCACAGAATATTTATACACATTATGCAATTGCAATATACATGGAGAGGCATTATGTAGGTGTGTGGAGGCCGTTAGACTCTATAGATACACCTCTCATTATCAAGGGAATTCCCAATCTTCCACTTATTCATACAATCAAATACTAAATATCTGTTTACAGTACATGACGATGAACATGCTGATAACAGAGAACGTTCATCTCATTGAAGGTATATCAGAGTTTCTACAGAATGTCCCTCAGGACATGTACAGCCTTGCTCCATAAAAGGTGAAATGAGGTTCTTTTATTCTTGTTTCAAAAGTTTTAAGGCAAAAAAAGGGGAAAAGTCGCCCATTGTTCAGTGTTGTGCAAAGGGTGTTGATCCGGGGAAAGGGCAAAACCCCCAATGGGTAGAAGCCAAATTTTCCTCATTTTAGGGAAAAATTCCTTTTCCCGCTCCAATCTGGAAACAGAAAATCCCTGGATCAATGAACCCCCCCCTGAATCCTAGTACTGTAACTTTTTAATTATTACGTCCAGAAATGCTCCAAAACCTTTTTGAACTCGGTTATTGATTACCTTTTACAAGTCCCTCGGAGAGAATTCCTGTTCTGCTTTACAGAAAGAAACCCTTTCTATGTTTATTAGAAACTTTCATTCCTCAAGCTGAGGAGCCCCTTGTTCTATACAGCCGGGTTATAAATTCTGGAGAGATCTCTATTTGCCTTTTATGTATTTTTAAATTTTATTTGTCCCCCCGAAGCTTTTTTTCTAAATAAATAACCCTAAAAATTTGCCAATCTTTCTGGTACTGTAGTCCACCCAGTTTTTATTTTTTTGTTGCCGCCTTTGACCTGTTCAGCTCTACAAAGTCTTTCCCGTGCCCTGGTGCCCAAAAAAATGTCAAAATATTCCTGTGTGGTCTAACCCGGACTTGTTAAAGGGGAATAATGTTCCTCATGTGCCTCTATGCCCCTTCTAATGCACCCCATGATCCTATTTGCTTTGGCAAACTCTTGTTGGAGTTTTTGCCACCAGTTTACATTGTGGATGAATTTACAATGATACAGACGACTCTGTGAGTCTAACAAATGGAGATGTACATCTAGAAGGTATTCTATCAATGGATACGGTTACAATTGGCAGCATGAGAACAGCAGTCCCAGCTGAGACAATGAGGAGCACATGTGCAGGAAGAGAGGCCACGATAAACCCATTTCTGTCTATGAAGAGTTTCCGGTTAGAAATAATATTTTTATGATGAATGTTTGGCTTGTCAACCCCAAAGACAGATCTTTTCCTCTCTTCCTTCTCTAATCATCCTCAAGTTCATTCCTTTATTTTCTTTAATGAGGTTATCTGGATCAGAAAACCCATTTCCAAATACCCTTACCTCAATAGTTGTGGGTTCGAACGTTGAAGATCCTCATCTTTTAGAGCTGAGAACAACTACAAAGACAAATAATTTTTGGCATTTAATAGTGTAGAATGCGCCTGACTTACCAACCAGTCTACTGCAGGTCATAAATCAGGCGCATTCTAGCACAGAAACGACACTTCTGGCTCAGGTAAACCACTTTGAAAGTGCTCTACCCGTTCCAGCACTAATGCACCTGGAGTTGCCATACTGAAACTATAAATCTACAGCTTCATGCGCTTGTAGTGCGACGCCTCCTGCACGTCCCCTGAAATCAGGTGTATTACAAAGTGCCACGGGCGCTCTGTAATGCGCCTGATATTGGCGTGTGGCAGGTTTAAAACTATAGCGAACGGGGCTGCACTAGGTGTTGGGCTGAAAGGACGCCAGACTTCTTCCACAGCCCCATTCATACATGTCGCCCTGTCTCGGGAGGATGCAATGTCCACACATTTCAGCCCACTGATTTAAATGAAACCTATGTAACACACCATTTCTTCTATGGTGGCACAGCTGGAGAGCTATTGGTGAGATCAGACTTTTACCTTTTTACCTGTCTGGTCTTATTGTTTTATGTGGAACAAGTGACACCAAAAATGAGCAGTAAACATAATTAGCTGATTGCAGTTGCCACACTTGCCAGTGATCAGCTTCTGATTTATTCAATCCCTTAAGAAAATGGCAGCATGTATCAAGGTCATCTCTACCACCAGGTGGGGGCTGTGAATTCCCATTGTGCTGACTCCTTTTGCAAGAGTGCGGAACGCAGTTACCTGCTCCCAGAATATGTCATGACTGACTGTTCATCTACTTGTCCTTAAACAGGTTTTCCCATCGCAGATATTTATAGTATATCGATAGGATCTGTCATACTTGTCTGGTAGGTGTAGGCCTCATCTATAGGACCCTGCATCTATCTGAAGTTTGGGCCCCCAAACTTCTCCATGCAGAATCTAGAGGTGGTGACGCATGCACAGAATTCTCCTTTTTTTTCTATGGGAGTTCCAAGTACAGTTGAGCAAGTGAGCTTGTATGATCTCAGATCTCCCATTGAAATAAAAGGAGAGTGCCACATATGCACAGCTACCTTTTTGTTCTGCCTGTAGAAGTTTGGGGCCATCTAAGATTATGGAGTTGAGTACAAAGAGGTGCGACCTATACTACAACGGATTAATTGATAAATGTGAAGGTAACAAATGTACAGATGAGAGGAAATGACATAATTTAGGAGAATGCGCTATCTACTCAAACGTATACATAAATCAATTGTTAGAACAGTAAGCAGTGATTCGTTTATGGTCATACTAACACAATTCATGGATGCAGCCGCAATTTATAGAATATGGATGCTATACTACCACTCAAATATGTGATCACGCAGAATTGCGTAGCAGTGATCTTTATTGTGAAATAAAGACAAAATTAGCGGATGCAACGTTTCGCTGGAATGAGGCGTCTTAATTTCAAGGGACCAATGTGAAAGTTGAAATCACGATCAATATATATTCTACAAATGGTGGAGCGTCTTAAATGTGTCAAATGACCTAAACAATCTAAGTTCGACATCTAATCATTTAAGTGCCTAGCACAGGAGACTGGGAGAGCTTATTCAACCTGTCAAAGAGCTGTAAAAAGGGCAAAATTGCTGCTAATTGTGTCATCACCGTCCAGTAGCTCAAATCGAAGAATATGGAGAAAGGAGTCCGATACTGTCACTGATTCCAGGTGTTCGTGAGGGCTAATGAAGGAATATTGGACATCACATGGTTGTTGGATGAACACATTTATATGAGAGATAAAATGCACTCTAGAGTCTGAAATATGCTTGAATTAATGCTACATGATAAGTAATCAGCTCTGCACATATTTCAAATTTGTTCAGAAAAAAATCATAACTGTAGGCAATTAAGGAAAATCATGCCAGCATGGCCTGACCACAGATATACCAACGATCTGCTGTGTGTCCACCACCCTGTTTCTTGCTGCTTCCCAGATTCATTTCCATTTGCTTGACCAAATGCCTTTGCCGAAACATAGCTGTTCGAATATCCATATTTATTTACATTTACGAATTTATTTCTTCTGACTAAATTTTGAATTTATGCTGAGCGGATTCACGCATCTTCTGGTGATATATGAATACAACTATTGTACAGAAAGGGGAATATCTTTCCTTGAGGAGAGCACCATACAGGTGTGTGTAGTATTGAATTGCCTTTTTGCCCTTCACTAAGCAACTGCATATCACAAGGCATTATGGGAAAGGACCTGAGAAGCTCAAGCGCCCTGTATTAGATGTAACAAATCCTCAATTTGCTTCACTGAATCTTTAGAAAGTAAAAGGGATATTAGCCAAGCCATTATCACTCATCTGCATACAACTTTTTCGGGGTTTTGCCCCCCATCAGTGCAGAGCAGAGTGTATTTGTATTGCGTACAGATGCAGCAAAGGTAAACTTGACAGATAATGCAGCATGATATCCCGACACAGAATGTTATTTCAATTTTTTCTAATGCTTTTCTATGGCTTTTGTTTAGCGATAAGAGCAGATAACAAGAAAAGCCAAGACATCACAGTCAAGCTAGACTCTACTACATTCGCAAGATTTAAAGAGAAATAACCAACGTGAAATTGCAGCTATTCCCTCAAGAACACGGAGCACCTCATTGAAATGTGTCTGGTAGAAAGCAGAGATCACTCCCAGCATCGCATATAATCCAATCGATTACAAATACGTCAAGGTATGGAGCGGGTTTTTTGTTCCGATTTCTTCATCCTTAGTGGGAATTACATCCAAATATTAGGGGCCACTTTTTAGCTGGTATTTGACCACTGAATAGTGTGGGGATTTAACTCAGTGCTAGCCCAAACACAATGTCCTCGGCGTACGTTTTCAAGAATTTGTGGCCTTTATTTATCTACGGATCAGACAGAACAAAAACACGTATGGGCTTAACTTCAGCCCAACAAAAGAAAATACACAGTCCGTGTGGATAACTCACAGTTTCTTGGATCCGCAATTGTTCCTGGGTTCGTTCCCCACCCAGATCAGAGAAATGGGCACACGGCAGACCGTAAGCTGGAGCACAGACTTTCCACCTCTTCCACAGTTGTACAAACTCTCTGACTAGGAACCACAGCCCGGATTCCTGAAACTTCCTGTCTTAAGAAGTCCCGGCAACAGAGGCGTAACTTCAAGCTCTTGGTTCCTAGTGCAAAAACTGAAATGCCCCCCACATCCCCACCCCCGGTGTCTCCTTATGTGACAGAAAGGCTTTTGGGCCCCCTCAGGCTGCAGGGCCCGGCAGTGACTGCTATCGCTGCACCACCTGTAGCTACGCTCCTGCCTGGCAACTCTTAGGCAGGCCTCTCATGGCAATAATTGTGGAACATATTTTGCCCGCAATTACGCCGTGTGCTCAGGAGCGAGGGCAGGGGGGGGGGGGGTCAGCCCGCCAGCCCCATAGACGTTCATTATTCTCGGCATGTCGCCTGCAGCCAGAGCTCACTCTCACCACGGGTGGTTAAACCCCTAGCTGCTGCGATCAATCGTGATTGTGGCAGCTAAGGGAAAGACAGAGGGAAGGAGCTCCCTCTGTCTCCATCAGCATCACCGCAATGTAATGTTGTCAATGGCTTCCTTAGCAGCATGGCAAACAAAGGCTTCCAGCTCCCTGTAACATCACTATGCCTGGCCATGCCATGGAGAACAGCACTCTGCTGTGAACTGATACATGTCCCCTATAGGGACAGGTTTAAAAAAAAAAAACTGAAAAAGTACAAAAATAAATAAATAAAATAAAAACATGCACACCACTCTTTTCCCCTTAACAACCGGCAACCAAAAAAAAAAGATTAAAAAAATACAGTATGCATATTTGGTATTGACACGTGCGTAACGGCTTACCCTATAAATGTGTCATGGTATTTAACTAACACACACTAAGGCTAGGTTGGCTAGGGGCGGGGCGGGAGCGGGGGGACGGCACCTCGGCGGCCCATAGACTTGCATTACCAGCGGCGCGTATACACAGCTGGTAATTCACATGTCAATTATCTCCCCGCCCAGCAGATTCGCCGAGCAGGGAGAGGAGACATAATCCATAGTTCTCTATGAGAGCTCTGGATTACCGTAATGACTGGACGTATTTCACACCGTATTTAGCGCAGTACGGCGCGTAATTACGGACTGAAATATGTCCCATTTTAAGCCGTGTGAACATAACCTTAGACTGTTACAGTAAAAGCCTGGCCCAGATCGACTGCTTTTCAACAATTGTCAGTAACATCACAATACTGACGAACGACTAGCAGTTTACTTCACCCAGACACGTATCGGCCATCCAAAATGGCACCTTGTGCCTTCTCACAATAGTCACTGTATGGTGGTATTGTTGGCCATTGCCAGTCCTTCTCTTCTACACCTATGTATGACCATGCGACTAACCTGGATTCACACACTGCAGCCAAAGCATCTGACTGCAAATTTTGATTTGTGACTTTTTTTTAGAGGTGAAATGCAATTTTTTATAAAGTCTCACCTGCAGCAACCATGCAGGCAATAACCGGGTCCGCACACAAAACCATGGTAAAATCTGTACAGTGGAAATTTTATCCACATCTGAACACAAAGTTCAGATACTTTTATCACACTTTTATCTTTCTTCCTGTCTTGAGGGCCATGACCATTCATAGAAAAATTTGATTCGATAGTAGTTGCGTGCAGAGATTTTCACGCTTTTTTCATGTTCGCCCTGCCCTGGAGTGTTCCCTAGAGCCTGCCCTGGAGTGTATGTATGATAACTACAGTGATGGATAGGTCCATTCTTCGTCTTTGGTGTGAAAAATTGTAGTGTGTACATTCAGCTTGACTTGCTTGTGATGCTTTTGCACGTTGGCGGTGAGAGGCCATTGACAATCTTCTGTAGATTGCAGCTTATGGAATGCACACAAATAATGAACACACTTGAAGGTTGCTGACTCCTAAAAAATGGAGCTCAGGTTGAGTCACTCTTTTGTATACTATGAGGCAGGAATGTCAGGTATGCAGAACCATGGGACTGTATGGAGGGTGGGTTCTTGATAGTACAATGACTATCTAAAAGTAACAGTACACGCTATACCAGCAGAAAGGAAACACATATTTGGAAGCTATCATGCAGACAATTGTGAGATATGAGCATAACAGAGGGATTACGCCTGCAGAGCTGTCTCAGCCATTTGTTAACATGTCTAGCAGTTTTACTGTTTGCATTGTAACTTGACTGTCAGGTTTGTTTTCTGTTGTCTATTGTATGTCTTAAAGTGACGCATCTCCTATTATACATGAAAGGGTTTACAGTATTATGTTGTGTTTTGATAAACTATTCTGTCTTATCAGGAGATAATACTGATAGGGGTCAATGAGCAAAGCCCCAGAATGGTGCAACCTTGAATGTCAGAATTATAGCATTGACTATGATCTGCATATCCTTACTGTATCGCTTCCTTTCCCTAATATTCATAGTAGCACAGAAAAAAATGTTGTTTTTATCGTTATCTTGTTATGGGGAACTTATTGAAAGTGTAATTTACTGGTGTGTAATGTCCTGCTCTTCACTCAGATCTATAAAAGTTAATTAGAGAATATAGTAAAACTAACATGGGGAAGGACTTAGGAATCGTAGTGGACAGTAAACTTAACTGTAGCAGCCAGTGTCAAATAGACAAACAGGACCATGGGTTGTATTAAAAGAGGCATAGATGCACATGATGAGAACATTATTCTCCATTATACAAGTCACTGGTCAGACCACACATGGAATATTGTGTACAGTTTTGGGCACCAGTGCACAGGAAAGACATTGTAGAGTTTGAATAGGTACAAAGGCGGCAACAAAAATAATAAAAGGACTGTGTAGACTGCAATACCCAGAAATATTAGCAAGATTAGGGTTATTTAGTTTAGAGAAAAGACGGCTTTGGGGGGAACATAGTAAATATGTTTAAATATAGTAAAGGTCAATATAGAGATCTCTCCCAAGATCTATTTATAACCAGGACTGTATCAAGAACAAGGGGACATCCTCTATGTCTTGAGGAAAGAAAGTTTGTACATAAACATAGAAAGGGATTTTTACTGTAAGAGCAGTGAGACTGTGAAAGTCTCTGCCAGAGGAACTTGACATGGTGAATTCACTAAAAGAGTTCAAGAAGGGTCTGGATGCATTTCTAGAGTGTGATAATATAACAAGTTATAGTGACCGGGATTCTTGAGAAGGGTCGTTGATCCAGGGATTTATTCTGATTGCCAGATTGGAGTTTTTTCCGTTAAAGGAGGACAATTGGCTTCTACCTCATGGGGGGTTTTGTCTTCCTCTTTATCAACATTGTAGAACATTAGGCTGAACTGGATGGACGTCTGTCTTTTTTAAGCCTTACAACCATGTAACTACAATGTAGTGCATTGACACAGCAACAGTTTGCCTTATCTTTAGACAAGGAGTTTGAAACAAATCTATCTACTATGACCTATACAACAATAAAGGCCCCCATACACACTGTACAACAGTTGGCCAAATCTGCAGGTTACTGAACCAGACAACTGTTTTATATGTACGAGCACCTTCTGACTCTCTCCAACAGGTGAAGGTGGGGGAGAGAAGGAATGATTATTGTCTATTTCAGTGCCCAATCTTTTTGCATTTTTTAAGTCACTGTTGGAGGAGTTTGGAGGGGATGAAGAAGTTTTGGAGCAGCTTTCTCTATTCTCCCCACTGAAAACACATATGTTACTTGACCAAGCTAAGTATGCATGTTTGGATGAAATAGCTGTCAAATAAATGAGTGTTCAGCTGCCAACTATTGAAGGTGTATGTAAAAACCAAAAACAATATGGCTTTCCCACTGCACACTTAGTAGAACTTCAAAAGTAGGATGGATATAATAGGTAATCATACAATATACACTCACCGGCCACTTTATTAGGTACACCATGCTAGTAACGGGTTGGACCCCCTTTTGCCTTCAGAGCGAATTCTTCTAGGCAGAGTTCAAAAAGGTCGGGAAATGCATTTCTAGAGATGTTTTTAATATAACAAGTTATAGTGGCCTGCATCTTGAGAAGTCGTTGAATCCAAGGATTATTTGGATTGCCAGATTGGAGTTTGTGCCGTTAAAGGAGGACAATTGCTTCTAAACCTCATGGGGGTTTTGTCTTCCTCTTTATCAACATTGTAGAACATTAGGCCTGAACTGGATGCCACGTCTTGTCTTTTTTAAGGCACTGTACAACCATGTAACTACAATGAGTGCATTGACACAGCAACAGTTTGCCTATCTTTACAACAAAGGAGTTTGAAACAAATCTATCCCTATGACCTATACAACACATAAAGGCCCCCATAACCGTGTACAACAGTTGGCCATCTGCAGGTTACTGAACCAGACAACATGTTTTATATGTATCGAGTCACCCAGTTTTTCACTTCTCTCCAACAGGTGAAGGTGGGGAGAAAGGAATATTATCTGTCTATTTCAGGTGCCCAGTGTCTTTTTGCCATTTTTTAAGTCACTGTTGGAGGAGTTTTGGCACTGGGATGAAGAAGTTTTTCAGCAGCTTTCATCTATTCTCCCCACTGAAAACACATATGTTACTTGACCAAGCTAGCGTATGCATGTTTTTTTGGATTGAAATAGTGTCAAAAATCAGTGTTCAGCTTCCAACTATTCAGAAGGCTTATGGAAAAACCAAAAAAAACAATATGGCTTTTCCCACTGCACATCTTAGTAGACATCAAACAGTAGTGATGGAGATATAATAGGGTAATCATACAATATAATGGTTAGTGTATACATTATTTCTCATCTAGGTTTTCTTTCAGGCAGTCGTTGGATCATTTTTGTATAAAGAAATGAAGATTTATTGCTAGCTTTCTGAAATTCCTTCAAATACAGGCAGTCCCCGGGTTACGAACGGGATAGGGACTGTAGGTTTGTTCTTAAGTTGAATTTGTATGTAAGTCGGAACAGGTACATTTATTAAATGTAATTCCAGCCCCAAATTTTTTTTTTCGTTTTGGGTAGTACAGAGAACAGTTTTTACATTTGTTTTGCTATCTGTGCCGTTTTTTTAGAAGATTTCACCTAACGTTCTGCATCTCATGTGCATCTGTGGCATGCTGGCACTTGGTTATCATGGGGCGTGACTCAGTGTTGAATGTCAGCCACGCCCCATAAGTCTCCGTTTGTAACTAGGGGACGTATGTAAGGTAGGAACGATGTAAGTTGGGGACTGCCTGTAGTTACTAGGAAAAAGATACATTTATTAGCCTCTGTGTTTTAGTGTTAAGTATGCCATGTCGAATATCAAGATCCCATTTTCCTAGGCCTGTGTGCATGGATTTCTCTAACCTTTGTTCTATCCACCATCTTGCTTCATGTGTCATAGTTCATTGGTTACCACAATCTGTCCTATATGTCTGACATACAGTATATACTACAGATATAGGTGTGGCAAAGACAGTCCAGCACTATTATCTACTCACATTTGGAAAACTACTAATATTTATTCATTTAGCAGTTTTATCCCCTCACTATACTATCTGTATCTGTCAAATGTGTATGTCTGCAGAGTTTAGGTAACCCTTTCCAATGGATCATATATACAGTATAGCATAATATATTTAACAGTGTACAGTGTTTGACTTTTCCCTCTCATGAAAATTAATCACAGATGGAGGGTGACCACTCAGCTGAATGCTTCCTCTTGTTTGTTCCAGTAACTGATGGAGGTTTCAGTATTTGGATCCAATCTGCTTAAAACTCCTGATTCAAATGTTTACGAAACAAGAGTTAATTTTTAATGTTTCACAACCCAAATAATGTAACCAGGATCACAGATACATTAAACATATATCTTAAAGCATGTTCATTATTGTAATAGAGAGTGTGTTGTGTATATTCCAATGATGACAAATATCAGAAATTCTGGTCAGAAACCACTAGGCCTGGTTTGTTGAGGGCGGGGGTAACAGGTTATCTCCAAGTGTGGCTTTTGACATAAAGCCTAGAGTTTTATCTATTTCATAGGATGGACAATTAGGTATTCCTTGTCCTTCCCTTTTATCAACTAATATTCCAGTCAGGGACAACAAATGTATCCTAATGTACAGATGGGCAGGTCTGAAATCTGAACTGAAGTTTGATACTATAAAATAGGGTTGCAACAAAAAAACATGTTCACAGTGTGGGATATAGCCATCATCTGAGCTGTGTTCCAATTTGATCATTGCCCCAAGGACCAGGAAATCCTCTAAATCATGTTACGCTTTTTTTTATTTTTTCCTTTTTATTTTATAACTATTATTGCACATATGTCATCCTATTTTGTCTTAATTTTTGTATTTTTTATAAGCATGGTAACCTTTTTGCTATTGAAGCTTAAAGGGGTTGTCTTACTACTTTGATTCATCTTACCTCAGTCCTGTTTTCTTGGTTTCACTTTTAATTCAGAGGCGTGTTTACTGTCTTCTACTAGGCTGCAGTAGAAGTCAGGTCTGTAGCTATAGCCAGGGCCACCGTTTGGGCAGTACAACCAGTACTGCTCTACGGGGCCTGGGTGGCCAGTGAAGCCAGGGGGGCTGCCGCAGGTGGCAGGCTCCACCCCCTAGCTTCCCAGAGGATATCTTAACTGTTTGCACGTCCTTGCAACGCACATACAATTAAGATGAACGGCAGGGCAGGGAGAGCTGTGCGCTCTCTGCCCCTGCCGTACATAGCTCTGCAGGCGTGGTGCAAGTGACGTCATCGCGACGCCTGCCGAGCTTCCGGTCCTCGGCCCCATGCCTAAGCAGCAGGCTTGGGGCCGGGAGCAGACGGAGACGTCGGGGGAGCGTGGAAAGGTGAATAATTAGCCATGGGGGGCCCTAAAACTAAAGAAGGGGCCCTAAAACTAAAGGAAGGGGCTTGAATCTAAAGGAGGGGGCCTAAAACTAAAGGAGGGGGCCTGAAACTAAAGGAGGTGGCCTGAATCTACCGGAGGGGGCCTGAATCTAAAGGACGGGACCTGAAACTAAAGGACGGGACCTGAAACTAAAGGACGGGGCCTGAAACTAAAGGAGGGGGCCTCAATCTAAAGGAAGGGGCCTCAATCTAAAGGAGGGGCCCTAAAACTAAAGGAGGGGTCCTGAATCTAAAGGAGGGGGCCTGAAACTAAAGAAGGGGGCCTTAAACTAAAGGAGGGGGCCTGAATCTAAAGGAGGGGGCGTTAAAACTAAAGGAGGGGGCTTTAAACTAAAGGAGGGGCCTGAAATTGAAGAAGAGGGCCTGAAACTAAAGTAGGGGCCATAAAACTAAAGGACGGGGCCTGAAACTAAAGGAGGGGCCCTAAAACTAAAGGAGTGGGCCTCAATCTAAAGGAGGGGGCCTGAATCTAAAGGAGGGGCCCTAAAACTAAAGAAGGGGGCCTGAATCTAAAGGAGGGGGCTTTAAAACTAAAGGAGGGGGCTTTAAAAATAAAGGATGGTGCCTTAAAACTAAAGGAGGGGGCCTTAAAGCTAAAGGCAGGGGCCTTAAAACTAAAGGAGGGGGCCTCAGCTTTAGGGGGCTCCTATCCTACCTACAGGGGGGCCCTAAGCTACCTACACCGTGCCCTAAGCTACCTAGCTATCACCCAGGGACCCCGTTTTACCTACATACTGACTGGGGGGCCCTGAATGTAGGTGCTTACATACTGGGGGGCCCATAATTACCGGGGGTAATTATTATCCTTTGAGCCCTTATAGATGGGGAGTTTGTACATTGGGGGAGGGGGGACTAAGTTGGGAAAATGATAAAAAAAGTGAGGAGTCTCAGGTGTCTGTGTTGTAAATTCTGCAGTGACGAGTGGTGGATGGGAGAAGTCATCATGGAGGTCTGGACCGAATAGAGAAGAAAAGAGAAAGTGCAAGACTCATCAGGCAAGACGTCACCTGTGAGGCCCTTAATGTAAGTTAACTGTTTGCAAAGCACATGTGTACCTGGTATCCACCACTATAGGGTCACTGTATGGAGGAAATATTGGTCTTGGTGTAATGGTTTATATTCAGTAACAGTATGGCGGTATTATTCAGTATTTTCATGGTGGAGATATGTGGTGATGATGTGGCGGTATTATTAGGTGCTTGTATATTGTTGTTGTTTGGTGATATTGGTCTTGGTATACTGGTTTAGTCAATAACATTATGGTGGTGCTAGTCGGTATATGGTAGTGATAGGTGGCGGTATTATTTAGTATTTGTATATTGTTGCTTGGCAATTTTGGTCTGAGTATACTGGTTTGGTCAGTAACATTATAGTGGTGTCATGTGGTGGTATTTGCTGGACCTTGTATATGAACTGACCCACAAAATACAGATAGACTGTACCTTGTATAATCCAGCAAGAACTAAATCCAAAAACAATGGCACAGTTGCATTTTTTTTTCTTGTGACCCCAGAAACATTTTTTTCTTTTTCTGGGGTGACGATGGTTGTGGGCCGGGGGATGGGTGGGGCTCTGTCGGGACGGCCGGGGATAGAGGGGCGTAGTGGGGGGGTTGGGTTGGCAGGTGGGCGGAGCCGGGGATGGAGTGGGGGGGGGAGGGGCAGACGCTACAGCTATATGGGGCCCCAAAATTTCTGATGGCGGCCCTGGCTATAGCAACCAGTGCTGGCAGCCTGTCATGAGAGATTGAACAGGTCTGTAGCTATAGCGACCTGAGGAGCTGATGCAGCCCATGCAAGAAGGGATATCTCAGAATATGTTGGATACTGTTTATAATGTAATGTCTGGTTTGTCTGTGTTTATACCCTCTATATTGTAAAGTGCTGCGGAATATGTTGGCGCTATATAAATAAAGATTATTATTATTATTATTATTGCTGTTAATTGACATATATTGCAAAGTGAATTGTTTTTGCAAGATCTTTAACATAAAAAGCAATCCTTGTAGTGAGACAACCCCTTTAAAACTTTAATAGGTTTGGTCCTTGCACGCTTCAAGAATCCATAGCCTTGATTGCAGTGCTTAATCCTGTGACTGCTGGAGTGCAGTTTTTGGTCAGAGTGTTTAACCTTGTGAATGCCACTCAGAGTCCTTTCACTCTCTTGAAAGGTGGTGGCATTGTGTGTTTTTGGGAAGTGGTGGGTGGATTGTGTTGGGGTGTTATTTATGCTCAATTTGCCACCTGAGTGAAGGGTGAGTGCAAGGTTGAATGAGTGGAGATAGATTAACCCCTTGCAGTGACACCCACATCATGTGCTGTTGTGTACGTGACAATTATATACTTTACTGCAGATATAATGCACATTAACATAACCTGTTTTCTGCCTATCTCTCCACGTATAAAATTGTTAATCCATTTTTCTCCATTTGTATTCAGAACAGAAATATTAAAATTGATTTGCTTTCCAAGTGTTACTCAAAAGTGAATGCTGAAATCCTGCAATGACCTAATTGCCTCATGAAAAAACCACTGCAAATCATTTTCTACAAAGTTGAATTATTTAGAAGCAAGCATGATATATTGCTAAAACCTCATGATGAATATGTCCTATCCATAGAATGACAGGTCATAATCATTCCTGTAATAAATTCTTTTTTACACCTTACATTATTATTTATTTTAGTTCCAGGGTGCTGTCCATTTAAGTGGGTTACATACATAATGTACACCAAAAAAGTACAATGGTAACAATAAATGACTAACACAGGGAGAGAGGACCCTGCCCATGAAGGCTTACAATCTACAAGGAAGGGGGAAAGAGACAGAAGGTGAGGGGCAGACATGTTTGTGGGAGGGTGTAGTGGCAGCAGGCTTAGTGTAGGTTACGGGCTATTCTAAAGAGATGGGTTTTCAGGTTGCTTTTGAGGCTAGTGAAAGTGGAGGAGAGTCTAATGTATTGGGGCAGTGAGTTCCAGAGTGTGGGGGAAGCACGGGAGAAGTCTGGGAGATGGTTGTGTGAGGAGCTGACTGGGGAGAGCAGAGAAGGTTCTGTGAGGAGCAGAGATTGAGTGAGGGGAGGTATCTAGAGATTAAGGCAGAGATCTATGGAGGGGAGAGGTTATGGAAAGCCTTATAGGTCCTGGTTAGTAGCTTGAACTGGATTAGCTAGTCAATGGGTAACCAGTGTAGGGATTGGCAGAGGGGAGATGCAGAGGAGTATTGAGGAGAGCGGTGAATCAGACGAGCAGCTGAGGTGAGGATGGTTTGGAGGGGAGCAAGAATGCTAGATGGGAGGCCACAAAGAAGGATGTTGCAGTAGTCTAGGCGGGAGATGACAAGGGCATAGACTAGCATGTTTGTAGTATTAAAGTTAAGGAATGGGTGGATTCGGGAGATATTTTTCAGGTGGAGGCAGCAGACAGCGGTGAGGGTTTGGATGTGTGGTTCGAAAGACAGAAAGGAGTCAAAGGTTATCCCAAGGCAGCGGACTTTCGGGACCAGTGACATTGTAGAGCTGTTGATAGTGATAGAGAGATCAGGTAAGGGGATAGAGTGGGACAGTGGAAAGATGATGAATTCAGTTTTATCCACATTAAGTTTATGGAGACGGGAGAAGAAGAAGGAGGATATGGACGATAGATAGTCTACGATCCGGGAGAGCAGAGAGGTAACATCTGGGCTGGAGATGTAGAGTTTGGCTATGTTCACACGGCTTAAATTTGGACATATTTCCGCCTGTATTTAGCACCGTACTGCGCTAAATACGGGGTGAAATACATCCCAGTCATTACGCTAATCCACAGCTCTCATAGAGAACTATGGATTACGTCTCCTCTTCCCGCTCGCACAATACGACGAGCGGGGAGATAAGTGACATGTCAATTACTAGCGGCGAATACGCGCTGCTAGTAATGAATGTCTATGGGGCCGACGGGCTGCCGGTCACCCTCGCCCCGCGGGAGCTCGCGCAAGCTCCCAAACTCCGGCGTAAACGCGGGTCGTAATTACGCCCCGTAATTACACCGTGTGAACATAGGCTTTGTCGTCAGCATACATGTGGTACTGAAAGCTGTGTGATGCTATGAGATGACCCAAACCTAGAGAAGAATAGTGGGCCCAGGACTTACCCCTGAAGGACACCTGAAGAGAGAGGGCGAGAGGAGGAAGTGGTTCAAGAGTGAGAGACACTGAACGTCCAAAGAAACAAATGTTGTTTGCTGATATTAACATAGTCACTTTTCTAAATTAAACTTTGTTTTCCTAATTTATTTAGGACTTATTGTAATCACCTCCCCCTCTCACCTTGGATCCAGTGATACCACTGTCCTTACTCTCCACGGGTCTTCTGTTTTCTTCAGGCCTTCTTTTGAACTTGACATCACTGCTGCAGCCAATCAGCCCATTGCCTAATGTCACAATATGGAACTATTCACTTCTATACAGTGATGTTGGGCAGTGGTATGTGACAGTTGCAGTCATTCAGAAGAAGACATGGGACCAGTAGAGTGAGGATGGTGACATCATTGGACCCGACTTTTCTAAGCCCACCAGAACTCTAAAATTAAAAAGAGAATAAAAAAAAGTGGACCATCCCTTTAAGGGTAATCATTCTGTAATGAAAAGTTGCGCAAGTTTTTAATCTACTTTTCATTTTAATTGTTTACTATTTGCAAGATAACTGCTTGAATGGGAATATTTCTGATTGTATTCAGAGCCTTTAAACTATTCTCAAATCATGAGCTTACAAATTATATATCAGTGCCTTCAGAGCATACTAGTCAGCCTTTTATATCCAGATTCCCGAAGATGTAGCTCTGATTCTGGTCACTTATGATGGAGTTAGATATAATTAACAACTGGCAACCACCAGTTATAAAACTGGCTCAGCCCGTGAGCCCACTCCACACCTCCATACCGACATCATGAAGTTCAGTTACATCATGTCGGTGAGGGGTTGCTTGTGTTTAGCATTGGCTTTCTTTCCTCTCACCACATGGCTATCTTAACAGCATTAAAGGGGTTTTGCCACGATGTAATAGCGTAGGATCCCTCAAAATGGGTATTTAATCACTTTTCCAAATATGTCATTAAAAAAAGTGAAGCCTGTGACAGCTACAGTCTTCCTTAAATGCCCTTGTTTACCTGAGAGTTTACATTAGACACGATCAGGACACTGATCTGGCCGCACTTGGGTTGTCTGCACTTCCTATCTCCTGGCAGGGAACATGAACCAGTTTTCAAGGGACTGGGGAAAAAAGTCTCTGTCTCCTGTATAGAGAATCCACTAGTTCTAATGTAATTATCAGAGTAAATATTGCAGACACTCCCTGAGCAGCCTTCTTCTCCTCCCACCCCACTGCAGCTTTGAAGGCACTGTGGAAAAATTATCCTTTGTCTCCTGTATAGAGAATGCATTGGTTGTAATGTAATCATCTTAGTAAAAATGCAGACGCTCCCTTGGCTCACTCCATGAAGGAATGAAAGAAAGCTGCCTGCCCGAAGCTAATCTTTTCTCCTGAGCAGATAAGAGGCATCAAACAAAACCCATTCACTTGTGCACAATAGTTCTCCTGTGTGATGAAGCAAAACAATGTTTGCTCAGCCACAGAGACTGAGCCTCAAGAACGTGCATGGGAGGGACTCCAGGCAAAGCAGTGCATTGGGCATTGCCCAAGCATATGATATTACCCCAGGCCACCTTCCTTGGGCAGCTAGGCAGGTCCCCTATTAGGCAAGCCACCATTAGGTAGGTAGGACTGATAGGTAAGGCAAGCCACCATTAGGTAGGTAGGCCTGCTAGGTAAGGCACGCCACCATTAGGTAGGTAGGACTGATAGGTAAGGCAAGCCACCATTAGGTAGGTAGGACTGATAGATAAGGCAAACCACCATTAGGTAGGTAGGACTGATAGGTAAGGCAAACCACCATTAGGTAGCTAGGGCTGATAGATAAGGCAAACCACCATTAGGTAGGTAGGACTGATAGGTAAGGCAAGCCACCATTAGGTAGCTAGGCTGATAGATAAGCAAACACCCTTAGGTAGGTAGGACTGATAGGTAAGGCAAGCCACCATTAGGTAGCTAGGGCTGATAGATAAGGCAAACCACCATTAGGTAGGTAGGACTGATAGGTAAGGCAAACCACCATTAGGTAGCTAGGGCTGATAGATAAGGCCCCAGCTACTATAGGTAGGCAGGCAAGGCCCCATGTGAGTAGGTGGAAATGCAGGGCTCCATATTGATAGGTGCCTATCTAGGTAGACAGGGCCCCCACCCTTAATAGTAGCCCCTTCAACTGGAACAGAAAAAAATAAAACTCACCTCTCACAGCCTAAAGCAGCCTGTAGCCTTCAAGACTAATTGGTCAGGCAGGGAGGTGATGGCATCCTGAGGATACACAAATAGTTAAATAAGAAAACTAACTAGGGGATCTGGAGCATCTGCTCTGGATTCTCAGGACATATCTCTGACTGCCTAGGACTCCTTAGGCTCCTTGACCCGGGGCAACTACCTAGTGTGCCCGATGGATAAGACAGCCATGTCTCACCACTGAAAGCATATGCACACTCGACTTGGTATGGGGAAGTTGTAAGGAGTAGCTGTTACCTGAATGAGTTTTTGGCTGACAGCTATTAAAGGTGTATAGACATCATTAGCAACATTGGGTCAGCAGGTGAGCAGCCATACATATAGGGTAGATTTCTAATCCACCCTCTACCTTTGTATATGTAAAAGGTACATTTGAACTAGACATCAAGACATCTGGAGTTACCGTATAAAGCGCTGTTTTCCATTTTCTTCTTCAGCTGCACTGTGTGAGCATTACAAGTTGGAGGACGAGATCCTTATATGATCCTTGTTGGGACCTATGCTACATATTTTAATAAATCACCACAACGAGGAGACTCTTGACATATAATATTTATACAGATATTCCCAGACGTGTTTCACAATGGTTTTTCAGCATTGCTATATTGAGTGGGTTGTGTCTGAGATATCACATATGAGTGAAAGGTTTAGACAGTTCTTGTGTATAGTTTAACCAAGAGTACATGATTCCTGTTCTATTACAAGTTTGATCAGTCATCAGCGAAACTACAGCATGTAAATGGTCATTCTGATACACTACAGGAGGAGCCCTTGTCTGATTATGGTAATGGCCCTTGCATCTGCTTTATTTCATCTTTCATGTTTTCTCATGTTCTCTATTATGTTTGTTAGTGTTGTTAAAATAGGTCTCAGCCGTGTCGGACTGAGGTGTCTAGGGCCCACAGGTGGAGTGGGTTTTAGGGGCCCACCAGTTAAGCTGTTTCAGGGCCCACTGCTTGGAGCTTATTTTAGGGGCTCACCTTTTAGCTACTATTAATGAATGTAGATGTCTCCTATCCTATGCTTCTTGCTTTTTGCCATTCTTTCTATGTTTTTTTGCCTTTTCTGAGAATGTATATGTAGTTAAAAAACAACTTTAGGTCTACCAGGCTCAGGGGCCCACCGGGGGATTCCCCTATTCCCCTGTGGGCCAGTCCGAGCCTGGGTCTCAGTTTGCTTCAACAAAAGTGTGACCAAACTTGTGAAAAAACTCGGGTTTAGAATGTTCCAAACTTAATTTTTTTCTCTAAACCATAGCCTATAATTAATTGTAACCTTGCTCCTAAACCTACATCCAAGCAAGGGGTATGCCCGCATCAAATTATGTCGTGTTTTGCAAAAAAGAAAACCCTAACCCTTAGTCAGGGTAAGGTTTTTTTTTACAGGTTTTAAGGGGTTAAAGGGGTTGTCTCGCTACAAGAATTGCTTTTTATGTTAAAGATCTACCTTTGGTCAGCCCAACACAGTGGCGATATAAAGTGTGTACAAAATATGCGCACCAGGTTTCTGCTGTTCTGTACTGAGACTTTTACGCTATTACTTTGGGCGTATATATCAGGGTTCCCATTGGAGGATGAACTTCATTTGTAAGTCTCTAATATTTCTTATATGGGACTTTGCTAGTAATGAGCATGCTCAGATATGTTGTCTTTGCCACTTATTATGGTCTTTCTTCACTCTTTTGAGCTCCATTGGCATGTGCAGGTCGCCTAGTTTGACGTAGGTGCCGTTGAGCCACACTGAAGAGTATGTACTTGCTATAATATTACTTCTGGATTTGTGCAGTACTTCTTAAACGGGTTGTCTCACTACAAGGATTGCTTTTTATGTTAAAGATCTTGCAAAACAAGTCACATTGCAATATGCGTCCATTAACAGTGTCCTACCTATTCCTAGGTATCCCCTCTTGTATGGGCTGCATCAGCTCCTCACGTCGCTACAGCTACAGGCCTGTTTGATCTATCCTCATAGGCTGCCAGCACTGGTTGCTATAGCTACAGGCCTAGCTTCTACTACAGTCTTGTAGAAGACAGTAAACACACCTCTGAATTCAAAAAGAAACCAAGAAAACAGGACTGAGGTGAGAAGAATCAATGTAGTGAGACAACCCCTTTAAGTTCTGGTTTCACATAAGTTTGAGGTCATGACTGGTGTTACTTCTGGTTACCATAACATAGACGTGATTTTGAACATAAAGTGACAATGAACTAGGAACACCATGGAAGAGTAAGTTATTCTCTTAAAACCCATAAAAACCCTGACCTTACGATTTTTTTGGGTGATTTTGGACAAAATGTAATGCAGGCTGACCCAAATTACTTGGATTCGGGTCAAATTTGATATTGACTTGAATCCAAAGGTTAGCACCAATTTGAGCCTCTGATTGGGTAGAAGTTCCAATACGGAGGCTATTATAAATTCGTCCTATAGACATCTGTACAATAGTATCAGCCGGTACAGCATAAATATCAGAAGAATGACCGTTGACAGTAGCATTATCCTTACAAAGGTCAATATGTCATGTAAAAATAGTTAGTAGCAATTTAGTAATAACATGATACATTCTTTGTGTTTCTCAGTGTAATTAGTTCCATTTGCTAAAATCCCAGCTGGGTATGGTTCCAGTTATAGCCTAACAAAGAGGTCAAATGCCAGATCCCATCGGGCCATTGCTCATTGCAAAACAAGTCAAGTTAATTAGGGAATTTCTTATTTTTGTAATAGCTTTGAGGGCTTACTGTGTCTTGACCGCAGCACCCATTACCATTCCTTTTACGTTCCACCCGCCGGAGCACTTCAAGAAGAAAGCAAAGAAAAGTTATGTGACATCAGCTTTTCAGATTAAGCCGTATCTAGGTTTAATAAATCAAGAACAGATATGTTGTTTACTTGAGTAGAGAAGCAAAAAGAAGATTAATGCTATGTACTAAGGTTGAGCAAGTTAGGACAAGGGGCCTTACATCACAAATGTCACCACACTTATTACATTGCGGAAGGACTTGGTAACTCATTAGTGAATCTTAAGAGGTCTATGAAAGCTTGATGCTAACAGACAATGAAGGCAATGAGTGTATAAAATGGACCAAAGTAGGTGATCGTCATAATTACAAAGCCCATGAATTACTGAGCTGGTGTCAGGTATTTGGCAAAACATCACTGTGTGGGTGGGTTTTGATAAAGCTCTCAAAGACAACTGAAACAGAGAAAAATGTGATCGCAGCAAGCTGTAAAGTACATTCAGTGAAGGGGACATATTAGAACGCTATTATGGAATAGCGCTACAGATGTGCTCGGTGGGATTCAAGTCCAAGGGTTCTGAAGGCCACGGTAGGAGGTTCAGGTCACGCAGGCTGCCAACAGTAGCACAACCAACATGAAGCTGTTGTCCTGTTAAAAAACGGCTCAGTGTAACCATTTGCAGAAATGGTCACACCACTGGTTTCATGACCAAATTAAGACGAAAGGGGTCCAGCTATATTATGTCACCCCACACCATAATCCCAGAAATAGGACCGGTGTGACATTCCCCTCATTAAGTTCTTTTTATGGCATTGCCCATTTGGTCCCTAGACCAATCTCTGGCTATCATTACATCTAAGGCAAAAGCAGGACTCATCATTGAAGAGGACATACTTCCACTCCAGCCTCCACTGCCGTCCTGCTGGGCACCATGATAGCCTTTGAGAGGGGTGGCATTAGGTCAATGGAACACCAGTAGCTGGATATCTGGCTTGTAAACCAATGTTATGCATGGTTTGTGTCTACACTGTTTGCCAGCCTAGGCTTGCAAAGTGACATTCAGTTCAAGAATGGTGATAGCTATCAGGTGGATGCATGGGAAGACTCACAATCATCCCACACAACTGAATCCAATTCTTGAGGTTTCATTTGGCTAAAAAGTTTTGCTTTCAATCTGGCTTTTTTGACCCTCCCACATGTCTTCAATTGGAGCAATAGGCTTAACAATTTGATCATTTGCAGATCTTGGCGATAACTGCTACTTCCTCAAACGTGGCATAGCTACAGGGGCCGTCACAATTAGGGGATTGACAGAGGGGGGCTCCCTCTGTCTAACCCTTGGCACCCCCATAACATGATATATACAGGAACCTGTTAGGCCCTGCAACAGACAGGATTTAATAGGCTGTATGTCTAAGGAATAATACATAGCAATACAGTGATCTATTGCTATGCAATATAAAAGTGACCAGTGGTCTAGTCCTATAGTGGGACAAAAAAAGTATATACAAAATATTTAAATAAAGTAAAAATAACTAAATACACAGCAAACAGAAATCCCCATATTTCCTATGAAAATAATACTTTATTTAATAAATATATATATACAGTGGGTGAAATAAGTAATGAACACGATATCAATTTTCTAAGTAAATATCTCTATAAAGGTGCTATTGACATGAAATTCACACAGGCAAATAAATCAAACCATAGATGTCCATAAATTATGTGTAATACTGAGCAATGGCACAGGGAAAAAGTATTGAACACATAAAGAAAGAGAGGTGCAAAAACCATGGAAAATCATGACACCAGCTGAAATTAAAAAGCAATTCTTAGTGAAAAGTAATATCAGCTGATTCAACTGATCGCTTATAAAAAGGTGTCTCATTACCAAGGTGCCACACAAGAAACATCTCATGATTGGTAAAACCAGAGAGCTGTCTCAAGACCTTCGTAACCTTATTGTTATAAAACATACTGATGGCATTGGTTTTAGTGCACTTTTCTATAAGAAAAAAACCCAGATTTCAGTATTCCCCACCCTCTACTGTGTTTGCAACTTAAAAAGGTGCAGCTTAAAAATATATATTGTCCTATAAAATTGAAATGTTACAGGACGTTGGAAAGTGGCAAAAATAAATGTATTCTGTGTTCTTTATACCATTCGTTTTTCCTTTGGAACTTGCTGGGAATATTCAAGTACTGAATAACAAGAGCTGACAGACAGAAATTCCAGGTTCAAGTGAGGCCTACATTCTGCAGGTAGCTGAAATGGCTTAGTAAGCAGATCCTTCCCCGTTGGATGACAGGTGTAGTTCTTGCTCTAGGGCAGGTATGCAGTACGTGTGCCTGTTACACCCTACAACACCCATCCTGCACCTTCCGCTCTCTGCCATTAGATCTAGCACTAATGAATTGCTGCCTACAGGCCTTTTCCCCTCAGATACCTAATTTTCTACCTTGTTTTACTGACAGCTATATAATTTAGGACTCTTAGTGGCCTGAATACACAGAATATGCAGCAGGTGATTACAGCAGTGTTATTACATAACGGAATGTGCCCTCTGTGTCATAGATAACATGATAGAGGAAGCAGACATCTGTGTAATGATGCAGTATAGACTCCTATAGCATGCCATAGAGAGAACAGGGGTGCGTATGAGCACTCCACAGCCTTTTTTCTGCATAATGAGTAGTAGGCCCGTCTGGCCGTAACCAAATTGCACAAAAACTCATGCAACCAATCACCAGCCTTTTTCCAAACAGGAAAAAGGAAGTGTATTCCGAACATTGTATGATGAACTTCCTTTTTCCTGTCTTGATCGAGGCTGATGATTGGATGCATGATTTTTCCACCATCACTGGTAAAATTCTGGTATGGCTAAACCGGCCCTCAGTGAATTCAGGGCTCATAACATTTGAAGCATCTGAGCCACCTGCCCATTACCAATTCTGATCATATACCATATCAATGAGAGCTTTTTTTTTAATTAATTTAATTAAAGGGGTTTTATCTTTTCATTAACCCTTTAAGGACCCAGCCAGTTTTGGCCTTACTGACACAGCCCTATTTTTGAAATCTGACATGTGTCACTTTATGTGAGAATAACTTTTTGACACTTTTACCTATCCATGTGATTCAGAGACTGTTTTCTCGTGACACATTGTGCTTTAAGTTAGTAAGAAAATTGTATCCATAGAAGCCTTGTTTTTGTGTGAAAAATATCAAAATTTCATGAAAAATTAGAAAAATCTGTGATTTTGAAAGTTCAAAAATTTCTGCGTGCAAGACAGATAATTATTCACCACAAAATAGTTTATAACTAGCATCTACCATATGTCCACTATAGGTTGGAATCATTTTTTAAATGTCCTTTTTTTTATATCATTAGAGGGCTTAGAAATTTAGTATTACTTTCTCACATTTTCAAGAAAATTTGCAATATACATTTTTTTAGGGACCAGTCCAGTTCTGACGTGGCTTTGAGAGGCCTGCATGTTAGATACCCCATAAATGATGCCTTCTAAGAAACTAGACCACTTAAAGTATTTACAACAGTGTTTAGGAAGTTTGTTAACCCTTTAGGTATTTCACAGAAATTAAAGCAAAGTGGAGGTGAAATTTCAAAATTTCACTATTTTTGTAGATTTTCAATATTTATACATTATTCACTGGAATACGGTAAATGTGACTAGGTAAATGCAACATAATATCAATTCCACCAGGTCTGCCGTTTTTAGAGATATCCCATATGTGGCCCTAGCGCGGTATTTGGCTCAACCATAAGCCCCAGAATAGGAGGAGCACCTACTGGACTCTGGGGTCTCATTTTCAATGCAATTTTATTTAGGCGCCATTTCAGGTTTGAAGAGGCCCTAAGGTGCTAAAACTTAATAAACACCCCTAAAAAGACCCCATATTAGAAACTACACCCCTTAAGGTATATATACAGGTGTGTAGTGAGTATATCGACCCCACAGGTGATTCACAAAAATTTTTTTAGCATTAGGCTGTGAAAATGTAAAAAAAATTTTTTCCAATAATCTGCAATTTTAGCTTAAAATGTTTCATATTTACAAGGAATCCTGGAAAAAAGAACCCCAAAACTTTGTTAAGCAATTTCTTCCAAGTTCGGCAATACCTTACATTTTGGGTGTAACCTGCTGTTTGGGCACATGGCAGGGCGTAGAAGGGAGGGAGCGCTGTTTGGCTTTTGGAACGCAGATTTTGGTGGGGCCATGTCGCATTTGCAAAGCCCCTAAAGTGAAACCTTCCAGAAGTCGCCCCATTTTAGATTCAACCCCCATTCATGGATCTCATCTAGGGTGTATTGTGCATTTTGGGTGCACAGGTGTTCCAACGTTTGTTTTTAGCATTGGGCCATGAAAATGGGGGGGGACGCAGTTCCACCATTGTTTTTTTGGGCTTCAATTTTACAGCATTCGCCGTGCACTGTAAATGATGTGATAACTTTACTATGGGGTCGGTACAATTGCAATGGTATAAATTTTATATAGTTTTTTTTATGTTTTATTACTTTTACACAATAGAAATAGGTCTATAAAAAATTGCGTTTTTATGTTGTCCTATTCTGACAGTCATAACTTTTTTATTTTGCTGTGTGCAGAGCTGTGTAGGGCCTTGTTTTTTGCGGGGTGAATTGATGCTTTTATTGGTACCATTATGGGGTGCATACAACACTTTGTTCACTTTTTATTAAGGTTTTTGTGAGGCGTTTTGAACAAAATACAGCAATCCTGGTAGTGTTTTTTATTTTTTATTTTTATAGCGGTCACTCTGCGTTAGATATGACATGCTAGCTTTACTCAGCAGGTCGATACGATTACAGCAATACCCAATTTGTATATATATATATTTTTTTTTACTGCTTTTATACAATAAAAACACTTTTATTCAAACAGGAAAACACATTTTTGCATTGCCATAGTCTGAGAGACATAACTTTTTTTATTTTTCGGTGTATGGAGCTGTATATAGGCTTGTTTTTTGCGGGATGAGTTGACGTTTTTGTTGGTATCATTTGGGGGGACAAGACTTTTTGATCAGGTTTAAATCCGTTTTTTGGAAAAGCAGAGTGAAGAAAATACTGCACTCCTAGTAGTGTTTTTTATTTTTCTTTTTAACAGCGCTCACTGTGCGGTATCCGTAATAAGTTAGCTTTACTCTTTGGGTTGATACGATTATGGCGATACCCAATTTATATAGTTTTTTTTTATGTTGAAGCACTTTAAAAAAAAAAAGTGTTTTTAGTGTGTAAAAGAATATTTATGCATCGCTATCTTCTGAGAGTCATAACTTTTTTATTTTTCCGTATACCGGGCTTTGTTAGGAGTTTTTTTTTTGCGGGATGAACTGACGTTTTAATTGGTACAACTTTGGCGTTTATAGGCGTTTTTGATCGCTTTTATTCCATTTATGTGCTGCGGGATGAACAATCTAATTCTGTGATAGGTTTTTTTTGTATTTTTTTTACGCCGTTCACCGTACGGGTAAATGAACATGACAGATTTATAGGGCAGGTCGTTACGCACGCAGTGATACCAAATACGGGTACTTTATTTATTTTTGATCTTTTTTGGGGCGATTGGCGTTTGTAAAGGGGAAAAGGGCGGTGTACGTGTTTTTTAATTTTATTTTTCGTGTTTGTGTTTTACATGTTTTTCACTTTTTTCTACTTTTTCACATTTTAATTTTACTTTTCCCCATAGGGGATTTAAATGAGAGATCTTTAGATCTCTCATTCAATAGGAATCAGTGCATAGCTTGTTGCTATGACTGGTTCCTATGACAACTGTCAGTCACGATGCCGCCCACAGGGCACGGCCGGGCATCGTGACGTCACAGACAACCCGGAAGGCATTCTATGCCCTCCGTGCTGTCTGTCAGCAACAGGAGCCGCACGATGTGGCTGCTGTCGCCGACAGAGACGCAGGAGGGGCGATCTTTCCTCCTGCGTCTTAGTTATTGCGACCCGATGGTTGCGATAATTAAGAGGTTAACCGCCCCCCCCCCTGGAGTGACAGCTGACACCCCGCGCCGATCGCACGAACTCTGCTTTAGAGTTCGCGCGATCCTCAGGACGTATGCATACGTCCAAGGTCGTTAAGGGGTTAAATGGTCTATAAGGGGACAGTGAAAACAAGCAACTTTGCAATTGGATGTCATTTGCAAGCTGTCTTGTTTTCACAGTCTGCCTTATCTTCGTTTTCTGTAAACACTGTTCCCCAGTGCCAGTCGGATTCCATCTCCTTTCATTTCATTGGCTGACGGCTCTACTAATTTACATTCTGTCTGGACCCCGGTCGTATTCAAGGGGGCGTGCATTTCTGCCTCTCTCACTCAGAATAAGGGGCCGGCAACATTTCACTCTGTACAGCCAGCAGCTCCACAGTAAAATTGCAGCTGCTTCGACAATCAGAAAACAGCAGAATTGTGCTCAGTGCCTAATGCTCCTGCGTGTAAGGGGCCGGCAACATTTCACTCTGCACAGCCACCAGCTCCTCAGTGACACTGCAGCCGCTTCTATAATCAGAAAACAGCAGAATTGTGCCTTGGTGCCTAATGCTCCTGCATGTAAACATAGAAGGGAGATGGATCTTTGCTCTGGATGAGTTCATAGAAGACTTTATTCAACTGTAACAAACCTCCAGCTGTGAGAGGAGAAGAGATCAGTGCTCTGAGTTCATAGAAGGCTGTCTAGAATGAATGCAGGCCTGTGGTATGTAAGCAAACAGCTCTTACAAAATAAGACTACAAAAGGAGAGGAACAACACAGTGACATGTGGATGGGGGGGAGGGTTGAACACACTGACTTGGGAGCAAGCATGAACAGTGAAGGGGGGGATGATGTCATCCCCCTTCAGTTAAGAAACACCCAGCTGGGAGGGGAAGAAACCCCCTGGATTTCAGGAACTGAGAAAATCAAGCTATAAGAGAATAGCCGAACTGATGAAGCGATACATCCCCTTTAACTCAATCAGGTCCCCTTACAGAACTGCCCTGATAGCACACTGTACCCGAATACAAAGCACAACGGAAATAATGAACATGCTGTGGGTTTGAAGGGTTGCAACATGTTCTCAATTTCCGCACATATTTTTCTGCTATGGTACAATGGGCAGGGTAGTTGGTAATTCTTAAGCTGGCAGGTACAGGCAGATACCCATGACCAGTGATGCCAGAGATATCTGCAGCTGCTCACTCCTGCGTCCTACAGTATACACAACATTTATGTGCAGACACTAGAGGAAATTACTAAGAGAAATCAAAATAATAAACCCTGTGCCCCAGAAGATACCCCCAGCACTATAGACATACAGCGGGTTGCAAAAGTCTTCCTACCCCTTGAACTATTGCTTATTTTTAAATGTTACAACCACAAAGTTAAATGTATTTTTACGTGATTGAGCAACACAAAGTAGTAAGTATTTGTGAAGTGTAAATAAAATGATGCAAACTTTTCCAAATTTGTGTCATGCTCAAGCTATTTACAGATGATGGATTGAACACTGCACTGCCAGATGTCGAGAACCTGGGCTATTTTTTTTAAAACCTAACCCTGCGATACACTTTGCCATAACTTTGTCCCTGAGCTGTCTGGTGTGTTTCTTGGTTTTCATTATGCTATTTGTTCAGTAATGTTCTCTAGCAAACCTCTGAGGTCTTCAAAACACTGCTGTAGTTAAAATGAGAATAAATTACATTTAGATGTACTTTATTTGCTAATTAGGTGATTTCTAAAGGCAATTGGTCACACTCAGTTTTTTAGGGGTATCAGAGTACAAGTGGCTGAATACATACACACTTTTCCATTTTTTTACTTGGAAAAATCTGGAAATGCACATATCATTTTCTTTGCACTTCACAAATACTTGCTCTATCACATAAAATACATTTAAGTTTGTGGCTGTAACGTTTAAAAATGAGGAACAGTTCTTGGGGTATGATAACTTTTGCAACCCACTGTTTCCCTGCCACTCTGTATATACCCCCATTAACCCTTCATAAGATCTATTTTATGTACATGAAATCAAAACTCTACTAGAAACTGGTAAATGGTTCTGAAGCCTCCAAAAATTTACCAACATAATGCAATATAAAGATTTAAGCGGTTGTCTCACCATGCTGTTTTATGGAGCTACAGGCAGCTTCAGACTCACACTTCCTGGTCAGGCTGTGAGCAGGTATAAAGCAGTGATTGGCATATCAGCTCTGCTATTCCTAGCTGATCCTGTGACATGGCTGCATGGGTGCTGGAGGCTTATAAACTGTAGTTCACAGCGTTGGTCTTTCAAGATAAGGAACAGAGCAGAAAGCACTGTCGCTATCGCAACCACTGCTTCAGCCTGAGAGAGAGCAGAGAGAGGTGGCTGATAACTAGGAAAGCTTGTGTGCAAAAGCAGGAGATAGGATCTGCTCCTAACTCTGAAGAGAAGCAAAATCAGAACAGCAATGTATTTGGTATTACCTTTTATTGCTAATCAATGAAATGGGAATAATGCTTTAAAGAAGGTGAAGCAGAAAACTAATCGAGATAAAACGCATCCTTCCACATTACATCAGAAAGAGCTGCTGGAAGCTAGAAATCGCTTTCTATGTTTAGGATCGGAGCTTCTTTCAGTCATGTACTTTAAACACAATGGACCTTATGTATGAAAAGTGTCTAGCAGTAAGACTGTCTTATCATAGCAACCAATCAGAGCCCATAGCAACCAATCCGAGCTCAGCTTTTATTTTCCCAGAGCACTATACTAAATGACAGCGGAGCTCTGATTGGTTGTTATGAGCTCTGATTGGTTGCTATGGGCAACAAAGACAGTCTTACTGCTAGACAGTTTTCATACATAAGGCCCAATGCACCAGAAAAAAAGAAAAAGGGGCCCTCATCTTGTGCCCAAAGGAGCCGCTTATCCTGGCACATGTAAGAGCAGTACAGGACATGTAGTACCAGACTATACTGTAGAGAGGCGCTACTAGACTGCAAAACACTGCATGCACCTCACTAATACATGTAAGAGCAGTACAGGACATGTAGTACCAGACTATACTGTAGAGAAGCACTACTAGACTGCAAAACACTGCATGCACCTCACTAATACATGTAAGAGCAGTACAGGACATGTAGTACCGCACTGTACTATAGAGAGGCTTATAGACCACCAATCACTGCATGCACTCACTAATAACATGTAAGAGCAGTACAGGACATGTAGTACCGCACTGTACTGTAGAGAGGCGCCACTAGACCACCAATCACTGCACCAATACATGTAAGAGCAGTACAGGACATGTAGTACCACACTGTACTGTAGAGAGGCGCCACTAGACCGCCAATCACTGCATGAACCGCACTAATACATGTAATTGCAGAACAGGACATGTAGTTCCTCACTGTAGTGTAGAGAGGCGCCACTAGACCACCAATCACTGCACGCACCTCACAAAAAAATGATTAAAAGCATACAGGTGATCATCTATAACTCGCACATCGGTACTGTAAGAGAGCGTTTAGACCACCAATCACTGCACCTCACTAATTACATGTAAGAGTAGTACAGGACATGTAGTACCGCACTGTACTGTAGAGAGCTTACTAGACCGCCAATAACTGTAAGCACCTCACATATACATGTAAGATCAGTACAGGACATGTAGAACCGCACTGTACTGTAGAGAGGTGCTATAGACCAACAATCACTGCATGCACCTCACTAATACATGTAAGAGCAGTACAGGACATGTAGTACCGCACTGTACTGTAGAGAGGAGCTACTAGACCGCCAATCACTGCATGCACCTCACTAATACATGTAAGAGCAGTACAGGACATGTAGTATCGCACTGTACTGTAGAGAGGAGCTACTAGACCGCCAATCACTGCATGCACCTCACTAATACATGTAAGAGCAGTACAGGACATGTAGTACCGCACTGTACTGTACAGAGGCGCCACTAGACCGCTAATCAATGCATGCACCTCACTAATACATGTAAGAGCAGGACAGGACATGTAGGACCGCACTGTACTGTAGAGAGGCGCCAATAGACCACCAATCACTGCATGCAGCTCAACAAAACAAATGATTTAAAAGTAAAATATTCCTGATAATTGGTTGGATCTTCCATCAATCACATGAGCTGCAGATCAGCAGAGTCCAGGACATTGTATAGAGAATGTGGTTTTAAGATACAAGGCCCCTGAAAAGACCATTGTATGATGAAAATATTGTATCCTGAGGTAACTGTGAGTTGACAGGTAACTGTATAATCCTTTTGTCCTCTCTATACATCTTGAACCCCCAAATGTACACTATACCTCCGTGCACAATTTGGATAGCCCATACTGTCCACCCCCATATATACCCAGTTTACATACTATTCTCCCACAGTATATACTATACTCCCTCTTTACCCCCATGCAGTGCATTCTGCCACTAGTTACCCCATGTGAGCTGTCAGCAACTGCACATCGTCTAAAATGGAGAAGTCACACTATGCTGGACAGGTGTCCAGAGAATAGTGGCTATGGGAGGTGAAGCAGGCAAAAAAGTGCGCTCTCCCGTTGGATGTCTCCTTGTTGTGAATACAGCCTGCTACAGCGCATCCGGCAGCTTCAGCTAGTAAGAAATAAATGATAAGATGCTGGGTAGTGTGGGTGGCCATGGGCCAATAGTGAGATTCTGCGTTCTACATGGGTGGCCATTGATTTTAATGACTGGCATGTAATATTATTTGTCCCCTACAGTGGCAAATGTTTGGCTGCAGCCTCTGCCAACGGTAACGTCTGATCACCAAATCTGTCCCAGTTAAATGATCACCATGCGGGTTTGGAGTTATTGTATATTTGTTGCCATTTTCTGATGCTTAGTTATAACATCATCAGTGGTTTTATACAATTGAATGATACAATGCTGCACATTGCAGTGCACGCAAGTGTTTTGTGTGTTTTTTTTTTTTTTTAAAACATCAGTGGGCAGACATTAGCTGGAATGTAACAGGCAAATATAAAGCGCGCTACATGTGTTGCTTTTATCTTCATAGTGTTTTTTTTCACTTTAGTTGCATCTTCTAGATTAATTGCAGTTTTTTCAAAACACTATTGGGCACAGTTGTCAATAGTGTCTAACTATAAGGCCATGTTCACACGGCTTATTTGGACGTGGTTTTGGACGAGGTTTTTGGAGCGTCTCCTCTCCCCAAACCTCGTCCAAAACCTCGCCTGAAACACGCTTCAGGTTTTGGGCGAGGTTTTAGATCAGGTTTTGGATGTGGTTTTCGACGACGTTTTCACCCATACAAATTAATAGCCAGGAAAAAAACCGTGGTCAAAACACGCTTCAAGAATTGACATGACACTTCTTTTTCAGAGATTCCAAAGAAGCGCGTAAAAACCTTGTCGTGTGTGAACTACAATGAGGTTTTACATAGGAATCAAATAAATGAACTGGGGACGTTTTGAACAAGGTTTTGGGCGAGGAAATGCTCCAAAAAAATCGTCCAAAACCACGTCAAAATAAGCCGTGTGAACATACCCTTAGGCCTCGTTCACACGGCATCTTTGGCCGCGGCTTTCACTGCGGTTCCCGCGACCAAAACCTCATCCTGACCTCACCGCAAACTCGCGTCTCCCGACGTGGGTTTGTGGCGCGGGCGCTGGGCGTAGTCGCAGCGCGGGTGGGGCGTGGTTTGCGGCGCCGCTTGAGACGAGGGTTTGCCCCCATGCAAATTAATAGACAGGGGGAAAACCGCGCCGCCAGCCGCGGCCCAGCCATGCACCAACCGCGGCAACACCGCGCAGCCACCGCGCTGAGGACTCCCTGTCAAGAATTGACAGGAGAGTTCTCAAACACGCGCGGCAAGGCCACATAGGAAAACATGTTTCTAGACTGGGCGCGATTTGGATGAGGTTTTGACCTCGGAAACCATGTTGAAACCCGCGGCCAAATCCGTCGTGTGAACATGCCCTTAGACAGTTTTAAGTTAGACCAGACAGTCTTACAATGCACCACATTTATCAGAGTGTTGATAAATCTGGTGCAGGTTAGTCTAAATTTGTACCACTATTAAGTTGGCTTACTTTCACTACGCTAACTGTGACAAAATTCTGGTGCATTTTTGTCACATGTTAAGTCACGCGCATTTTATGGCAAGCCACACCCATTTTACAGAGGCTATGTCCCTTTGTTGGAAGAGGCGCAGAAGTCTCTGAAAACTGTCTAAAGCACAAAGTAAATGTGGTGTAAAGCTTGTAAGACAATATTTTTGACGCAAATTGTGCCACATTTCTGGCGCAACAGCCTTGATAAATCTGTCCCATTGAGGCACAGTTATCAATAGTGTCTAACTGTAGGACAGTTTTAAGTTAGACCAGACAGTCTTACAATGCGCCACATTTATCACAGTGTTGATAAAGCTGGTGTATGTTAGAACTGTCTAGTCCAACTTTGTACCACTATTAAGTTGCTTTACTTTTACACCACAAACTGCGACACAATTCTGGTGCATTTTTGTCACATGTTAAGCCACGCCCCTTTATATGAAGCCACGCCTCTGTCTAAGGCCCATAGTAAATGTGGAGTAATGCTAGTAAGACGACATTTGTACCGCAAATTGTGCCAGAATTCTGGCACAACTGCCTAGATAAATGTGCCCCAATGAGCCTTATTTATCAAAATTGTCTTATTGAGTAAAACTGTCTTTGTTGCCCATAGCAACCAATCAGACTGCATAGCAACCAAAGTGCATAGCAGAGTGAGTACCAACCAGTCAGAGTGCATAGCAACCATTCAGAATGTATAGCAAACAATCAGAGTGCATAGCAGCCAGTAGGAGTGCATAGCAACCATTCATAATGCATAGCAACCAGTCATAATGCATAGCAACCAGTCAGAGTGCTTAGCAGCCAGTCAGAGCTCAGCTTTTATATTTTAAACTGCCCTGGGAAGTGGAAAGCTGAACTGTGATTGGTTGCTCTGGGCATGTGACATGTTTCTCCCCACATATTTTAGTGATTACTGTACATGTAAACAAGGTAGTGACAACCAGTCCATCAGCCATTGACACATCCAACCAATTTTCCTAGAAATCTAAAAGTCAGGTCTTGCCAGTTCTGCAGGAAATTCAGGTGTGTTCCATATGAGCAGTCTAATTTACAATGCGGGAATGCTGGGCAACACGTAGTAGTTTTAATCTAGAGACGACCAAACTGTTTCCCCAGTTATAGTATTTTGCACCTTCACCAGTAAAGATATATTTTATAGTTATTAGGGTCCGCCCACCCGGCAGGGTTATTGGTCAGCGCTTCCGATGGTTTGCAGATGTGGAAACCGTCTGAAAACCAACAAGAAACCATCTCCATTGACTTTAATAGAAAATCCGCCCAGTAGTCTACACTGAACGGATTTTCAGGTGAACGGCTGGTGTTCCGAAAAACTTGGAGCATGCACAATCTGCCGATCGGTTTTCGGACATAAGATGTGCAATTCAATGTTTATGAGGAACGGCAAATCTGTAAGGCCGTGTTCACACAGCTTATTCAAGACGGAATTGGGAGCCGGATTTCGCTCGCAATTCCGGCTTGAATAAGGGGCGGGGTGGGGGCGTGACCCGCCGGCCCATAGACTTCCATTATCCACAGCGCGTATTGCGCCTGGATAATGTGCATGTCAGTTTCTCCCCGCCCGGCGGATTCGCCGAGCGGGGAGGAGCGACGGAATCCACTATTCTCTATGAGAACTGTGGATTACCGTAATGACTCCGACGGATTGCTGACGTACTGCAGCGCAAATCCGGCGCGCAGTACGGCGCCAATCCGCGCCGAAATAAGCCGTGTGAACGGCCCCTAAACCGTGGACAGAACTGTCCCCCAAAACCATCCAAAAGACAACAATATACCAGCTGGATTCTAAAACAGAATCCGACCAGCATTTTACATAGGTCGGGTGTAGCAATTCTTAAGTATATTTTTCCTTACATTCTCATGTAAATGTTTTGTTTAAATTGATTTGCTAAAACGAGGACTTGAGGTTGTCAGATTTATGTATGTATTTAAATATGTATTCATGTATGTATGTGTTGTGTGTATGTTTATTATATATACAGTATTTATGTATCTGTATTTATATGCATTTATTTATGTATATATTTATGTATGTATGTTGTAATGTACGTGTATATGTACATATACACGAATGTTTGTATATATTTATTTTTATGGATGTATTTATGTTTGTATTTTATTTTTCTATATACGAATGTGTGTATGTATGTGTATTTATTTATATGGATGTAGATATGTATTTTATGTGTGTATATGTGTATTTTATGTATGTATATGTTTATATGTATTTTATGTATATTTATGTGTATTTTATGTATGTTTATATGTATTTTGTGTATGTATATATGTATTTTATGTATGTTTATATGTATTTTATGTATCTTTATATGTATTTTGTGTATGTATATGTGTATTTTATGTCTATATGTGTCGTTTAATGTTATATGTTATATGTATTGTTATGATATTTAGTGTATTTTATGTATGTTTTAGATTTGTGTATGTATAGTTTTTATGTATGTATATTATTTTGTATCTTTATATGTATTTTGTGTATGTATATGTGTATTTTATGTCTATATGTATGTGTGTTTATATGTATATGTTTATATGTATTTTATGTATATTTATGTGTATTTTATGTATGTTTATATGTATTTTGTGTATGTATATGTGTATTTTATGTCTATATGTATGTGTATGTTTATATGTATTTTATGTATATGTTTATATGTATTTTATGTATGTATATATGTATTTTATGTATGTTTATGTGTATGTTTATATGTATTTTATGTATCTTTATATGTATTTTGTGTATGTATATGTGTATTTTATGTCTATATGTATGTGTGTTTATATGTATATATGTATTTTATGTATATTTATGTGTATGTTTATATGTATTTTATGTATATGTATATTTATATGTATTTTATGTATCTTTATATGTATTTTGTGATTGTATATGTGTATGTTTATATGTATTTTATGTATATGTTTATATGTATTTTATGTATATGTGTATATTTATATGTATGGATGCATTTCTGTATTTGTAAGCTGTAAATGGCTGCACACTCCATAGCCTGTGCCCGGCGGGCCCTCCTCGCTCCTCTGTGGTGTCACTTCACTTCACTTTCCCTTTAGAATCTATTCTTGATTTTGGCTCAGAAAGTGTCCTTTTTCCTACAATGTGCGGCTCCAGCGGAGGGTACAGCGCAGAGATGTGCAGGGCTCCCTCCCCGGTGCCCCCCATGCTGGGCTCGCAGGCACACTCCCTCGCTGGTCTGGCTCTTGCCCCTGTTACCCCTCCGCTGAGGAGGCAGTGCCAGGCAGGTGGCCGTCCCCCTCTGCTGGGCCCCAGACACTCCCCTCGCTGGTCTGGCTCTTGCCCCTGTTACCCCTCCGCTGAGGAGGCAGTGCCAGGCAGGTGGCCGTCCCGCCTCTCGGTGGCAGCCACTCAGGTGCCGCCCGGCTGTGTATATAAGCTCGCAGCGCTCCGCATCGGTCACTCCTCCTCTCCAGTGCCTCAGCCTCCATCTGCAGCCACCATGTCCATCAAGACCACCAAAGTCACCTACCGCACGTCCAGCAGCGCCGCCCCGCGCTCCGCCGGCTTCAGCAGCTTCTCGTACAGCGGCGTCCCGGCCGGCAGCAGGGTCAGCACCGCCGCCTTCAGCCTGGGCTCCAGCTACGGAGGGGGCTCCAGCTATGGAGGGGGCTCCAGGTTCGGCAGCGGCTACAGGAGCGCCTATGGGGGAGCAGGTGTGGGCCCGGCCGGCATCACCCAGGTCAGCGTCAACCAGAGCCTGCTGGCCCCGCTCAACCTGGAGATCGACCCGACCATCCAGCAGGTGCGCACCCACGAGAAGGAGCAGATCAAGACCCTCAACAACAAGTTCGCGACATTCATCGACAAGGTGAGTGCGGGGCGACCGGGGCCGGCGGGGATGAGCCTGGGGCAGGAGCCGCTACCATAGATGCCCCCTGAGGCTGGAGCCTCTCCATAGATGCCCCCCTGAGGCAGGAGCCTCTCCATAGATGCCCCCCCCTGAGGCTGGAGCCTCTCCATAGATGCCCCCCCCTGTGGCTGGTGCCTCTCCATTGATGCCCCCCCTGAGGCTGGAGCCTCTCCATAGATGCCCCCCCTAGGCTGGAGCCTCTCCATAGATGCCCCCCCTGAGGCTGGAGCCTCTCCATAGATGCCCCCCCTGAGGCTGGAGCCTCTCCAAGATCCCCCCCTGAGCTGGACTCTCCAAGATGCCCCCCCCTGAGGCTGGAGCCTCTCCATAGATGCCCCCCGAGCTGGCCTCTCCATAGATGCCCCCTAGCTGGAGCCTCTCCATAGATGCCCCCCCTGAGGCTGGAGCCTCCCCATAGATGCCCCCCCTGACGCTGGAGCCTCTCCATAGATGCCCCCAGCCTCTCCAGAGATGCCCCCCTGAGGCAGGGCAGACTGGGGCAAGGGGCAGGCAGGAGAGTGCGCCGCTCACTGTCCTATAGTTACAACATCTGTCCTCACAGATCTCATGGTACAAGTCTTCCCCATAGACTTCTGCTGTAGTTTAAAAGTCTTTCCTGCATGTTGATTGTATCCATGTATCTCCTGCACCTTACATGCAGATGGCTCTAGCTCCTGCCTGTTACAGGTTGATGTCTCTCTCCTGCATGTTTGACTCTGTGTCTTATATGTTAATGTCTCTATCTCCTGCATGCTGATGGCTCTATCTGCTGCATGCTGATGGCTCTATCTCCTGCATGCTGATGGCTCTATCTCCTGCATGCTGATGGCTCTATCTGCTGCATGCTGATGGCTCTATCTGCTGCATGCTGATGGCTCTATCTGCTGCATGCTGATGGCTCTATCTGCTGCATGCTGATGGCTCTATCTGCTGCATGCTGATGGCTCTATCTGCTGCATGCTGATGGCTCTATCTGTTGCATGCTGATGTGATGGCTCTATCTTCTGCATGTGGCGGCCTGGCCCTACGTCCTACATCTTGCACACTGGACACTATCTTGCACACTATGGCCCCATCTCCTGTACATTACACCACGTATGAGCTGTGCAGATTTTAATCATTCACCATGATAATGAACTAACGTAACTTATGAGAAGTGCCGCCCAGTCACACCCACTCCAGTGCTGTGACGCCGCCGCATACCAGGCATGGTGACCACTGACCTCCCCAGCAGACATCATACACCTCTATCGTCTGTGCAAATGTTTAATCTTCCAGAACATTCTTGACGGTCAACAGGATGCATATGGAAGTGCTAAATCTGCTTGTGACTGGATTAAAAGTAGCCGTTCCTGTTCCTATGCCCTGTGCACAAACCCCTGGGGACTGGGGTGGTGATAACACTTGTGAGACCAGACATTGTTTGCAAAACTCCAACTCCCAGCATGCACAGCAGCCTTTGGATGTCAGGGAATGCTGGGAGTTGTAGTTTTGCTACAGGTTGGAAACCAGTGATATAAAGGTTATGGGACACCTATTACTGATAGTAACAGCTGACATCTATGTATTAACAAGCACCATCGGGTGCTGCAGAGGCACCTATGACTGTACAGTGGGGGGCAAAGTTTACAGGCATGTTACCGAGGAAGCTGGGTGATGACTATCATGGCTGCCATTACTTAGTCCACCACGTAAGGTTCACCAGACTCATAGGGCCTCATGTATCAAAACTGTCTGACAACTATCATGGCTGCCATTACTATGGTGACCACGTAAGGGTCACTGGACTCATATGGCCTCATGTATCAAAACTGTCTGACAACTATCATGGCTGCCATTACTATGGTGACCACATAAGGGTCACTGGACTCATAGGGCCTCATTTATCAAAACTGTCTTGATGACTATAATGGCTGCCATTACTATGGTGACCACGTAAGGGTCACTGGACTCATATGGCCTCATGTATCAAAACTGTCTGACAACTATCATGGCTGCCATTACTATGGTGACCACGTAAGGGTCACTGGACTCATAGGGCCTCATTTATCAAAACTGTCTTGATGACTATAATGGCTGCCATTACTAAGGCCACCACTTTAGGGTTCACTAGACCACGTATGAAAACTGTCTTGACAACTATCATGGCTGCCATTACGTAGGCGACCACCTTAGGGTTCACTAGACTCCTAAGGCCTCATTTCAAATCTGTTAAAGTGTGTAACTGTCTTTGTTGTCCACAGCAACCAATCGGGCCCATAGCAACCAATCAGAGCTAATAGCAACCAATCAGAGTTCCGCTTTCATTTTTTATACTGCTTTGGAGACATAAAAGCTGAGCTCTGGTTGGTTGCTATGGGCTGTTATTGGTTGCTGTGAGCTCTGATTGGTTGCTATGGACAACAAGGACAGTCTTACTGTTAGTTTTGATAAATGAGGCCCATAGACTCTGTTCTCCTTTGTTATTTAGGACTCTCGGTAGTGTGGGTGTGACCCCCGTAGGAGCTGTTATAAGAAGTAACTGTAACTAAAGCTCTGTTCACACCTGCGCAGTAGCTTCCCTCATGATGCTGTGTTGAAACGAATAAGTTGTAATGGTGTCCTGACAGCAGGGTTGGCATCGTGCTGGTGACAGGTGTGAACAGAACCCGAGACATTGTAGACTTCTGAGAGGTTGCTGTGGAAATCGTTCCCTGCTATTCATCATTGTTCTTGTAAGCAGCGCTGTATATACAGGGAGGACATTTCAGTAATAATCCGCATCCAATTAAAGGGCCTTTTAATCAGAGCAGGTATTAACATAGCAAAGCTTTCCAATACCTTACAGTACATAGTTTCATAATCCAGTCCTCCCTCGGGGCATGTTGAGTTAGAAGCTATTAGCAGAGGTCTGTCCGGGATATGCAGGATCTACTAACGTAATCCTCTCCGAGTTACTTTCCAGTTAGTCGGGATCTCCTTGCACTGTCAGTTATTGCGGTATAATGTGCTTTAACCCTGGTCCTTGTCACTAAGGAATAGACAATAACCCATTCACTTCTGAAATAGGTCAGCCTAATCTATAGCTTAAAAAGCTGCGGAGGACGCTGAGTCCCTATGGATCCACTTTATGGACCCATAGTCGTAGTGTGTGCCACCAAAGGGCACTGTGAGAACGTCTGTGGGGATCTGTGACAAATTCGAGGTATAGTCTGTGGTGATAGCAGGTTATATTTGCACAACATATGGAAATGTGCATGAAGCCTTAGGATATGTTCACACAATGTGTTCTTGGAGCAGAATATACACTGAAACCCACACACAAATCGACATCTCAGGCATGTGAACTAAGTTTCCAAAATCGGGTTTATAGGCTATGGAAAACTGTGCAAGATAATGAGTGGCATGTCACTTATGTGGAGCAGTGGTGCTGAGGATTTTGAGAGTAATTCTCGTATGAATCTGCTCCATCCATGGTGGAAACCTAAGGGTATGTTCACACGGCTTATTTTGGGGCGCATTTCGCCACGTATTTCGCGGTGTACTGCGCTCTAATACGAGCGAAATGCGCCCCAATCATTACAATCATCCACAGTTCTTATAGAGAACTATGGATTGCGCCTCCTCTCCCCGGGCGAACAATACGATCGTATTTTACGCCCGGGGAGATAAGTGACATGTCCACTAAGGATATGTTCTCATGGCTTAATTTCGAGGTGTACAGTACGCCCCGCAATTATGCCGGGTGTTCGGGGAGTTGCGCGTGTACGCTGCAAAATATGGGGCAAAATGCGCCCCAAAATAAGCTGTGTGAATTTACCCTAAAGCTTAATCCCTCATTTTTTATTTTTTTATTTTTTTGCCGTTACATTTGAACTATGTTAACAGCACCTTAGGGTAGAAGTAGATGTCGCAGCCAACAGCCGCACCCTCTATATGACCGCCAATAGCTGTACGAGTTTCCCAGCATTTCATGTGGCCTTTGGCAGTTGCATAAATGGCCGGGTTATCGGGCTCATCATGGCTGATCCATAGCTGCCCTGTCAATTCATACCCTGTTGCATGTTTCCAATGATTCAAGCAGTCAGTGGGTTAATCATAATAATAGTAGCTGGCTATATAATTAAGCTGGGTTCATGTTGCAGTTTTGATAGATTTAAAAAATATATATATTTTGACGCATGTGTTTTTATAAGTAACAAAAATTAGGAACATTTGTGTTAAGTCGTTATCAAATTTGGACAAATTAAAGAAATACAATGCATTTTTTTTTTTTAAATGCTGCAAAAACAGCAACATATGAACCCAACCTTAAGGGGCCGTTCACACGGCACAGGACAAATACTGGTTGGTTTATCCGACCGGTATTTGTACTGTTTTCGTGTCGTGCACACGGCCGCCAGGGGGCGGCTTTTCTCCGTGGTTTACAGAGAAAAGCCCTCCCCCTTCACATAGACATATTCATATTCCGTCCGAATAATGAACATGTTCTATGTTTTTTGGACCACCAGCGGTCTGAAAAACCACCGGGTGGAAAATCCATGCAGTGGGGACCGCTGCACAGATTTTCTGTTAAGGTCCGTTTTAAAAGATTTTTCAGCCGGTTTTCAAAACCGAGAACCGTGCCGTGGGGACATGGCCTTAAGAGGTATGTCCCAGGGATATTTTTATCAAAGTCTGATAGGTGCAGGTCCCAGAGATGGAAACAGCCCCTATCTCAGGAACAGGCCCCTGAAAGTTACGGAGCAGAATGGGAGTGCCGGACACGCTTGTGCACTACTCTCTATTCTGTTCTATAAGAGTTTGCAGTACAGTCAAGTGCTGTGTTCAGTTGTACTCAGAATTCCCATAGAACAGAATGAAGAGTATTGCATAAGTGCGACTTATGCAATAAGTTCTATGGGAGTTCTGAGTACAACTGAACACAGCACTTGACTGTACTGCAAGCTCCATAACTTTCAGGGTCCGGTTCCTGAGATGAGTGCGGTCCCAGAAGTGGAACCCGTAGCTGTCAGGCTTTTGATGACCTCTCCTGTCGCTGTGCCATCAAAGTCTATGGAAACACTACTTTCCAGTGTGTCATTCAACTCTTGCGTGCTGTGGGAAAGCTGGGTTACAGTCAGCTATCTGGCAGCAGGGTGTGTGCTTGTGCACAGTGTTTGAATAGCTTTGCTGTTATATTCCTTATTCGGTGGCCAGAATTGCCCTTCCATTACTATGTCTGACAGCTGGCATATACCCCGATTTTTACTACAATGACTTATCTGGTTGTGCAAGCATTCCTGCGCTATCTGTCTTTTAGCAGGGAGGGGCGCAGATACTTACCTGTAGACATGACCATATAGGGCAATGAAGGTAGCCCGCACCCTGCTGTGCCCAGGTCACTGCCCTGTACACAGTCTGATAACACAAAGTACACAGAGCAGAGTATCACTCAGACTGAAGCCGCGACTCCCTGCAATTCATACGCCGGAAATAATGAGCACATAAACCCACCAAAATATCTTTGTTTATGGGACAAAAGTAAAATGCGGCCAGACTTGTCTCCCGTGCTGGCATGCCGCTGTTTAGGCTATGTCTGTGCCAGTAAAGTCAAGGACACCTCATCATTTCTCTCTGGGCTGGGATAATTGTGTTTGTGCTGCCAGGGCTATCCCTCTGACCTCTGCTGTGTTCAGGGATATTCCTTTCTCTAGTAAGAGAATGTCTTGGTCCAAAAACAAGTATTCGGTAACCTTAGTTGTTAGTTTACTTTCATGACTATTCAGCCACTAGGGGGAGTAATTTGCTTACAGGCATGTACTGCTTTATAGCAGACCTGAACAACTTGGCGGGAGGGCCAAAACGGCCTGGAAAAGCCCCTGGCCCTCTGGTACACCCTAAATTGGATGGGGAGGCCCCCAAAATCGGATGGGAACTTCCATTTTGGTGGTTATTGTGTAAGTCCTGCCCCTTTGCAGTCCTTATGGCAGGCGACCAGGAATCCTCTGACTGCCCACAAGTGGCTCAGGGCCCTGTGTTGTGTGGACCTGCTCTATAGATAGATGAGCCTCCTCATTTTATCGTAAAACAATCTATGGATACACTTTTTTTTTTGTCACCGCTTATTTGCAGCATGTCCCATAAAAATTGACCAATCCACCACTTTTTTTTTTTTTTTTTTTTTTTTATAATTTATAGCCTAGGTCATTGGAATGTGTTACCAAGACCGTTCCTATCTATATCAAAGGAGGTGTAATAGATATTGAAAAAAATGGCTGATTTTCCTTATAAAAACACCATGAGTGACGTCAGAAGAGAGGCGCTGCCACGCCAGCTTTAAGGCGCATTAAATGAGTGTATAGTGCACCCGAATGTATGAACCTGCCATAAAAATCTGGCATGTGGTCTACCTTGCATAGCATATCTTAGGCGCATAACTGCACCTGTTTTTTGTATATGACTGTTCATACATATATAGAATAGGGCTACGACAGTTTTTTGGCGCGAAATACACCAAAAAAAGGCGAAGCCCAATTCTGACATGTTGCCCCATATCTATTATCACAGGTAATTGGCTGCTTTGCAGCTTAACTCCATTAAAGGGGTTTTGCCACGATCTCATTTCATACCTCCTGCAGCCAGCTCTTCAGCTCTGTGTGCTCAGAAGGGGGCGTGTGTGATTTGTTTGAATTGCAGATCATGTGACCCAGCAGGATGATATCACTAGGTCTTTCCCCTGTAGTCAAAGAAAGGTCTGTTTATGTGTAGAACTAAGTAGCTACATTGTAGCTCAGAGGTAAAACATTTGCCTCCAGGCACAAGGGTCCTAGGTTCAAATCCCTGCAGGAACCAAACCTGTGGTGTTTTTTCTCTTTATCAATGCACAGACCTGATTGAAGTTTCTTTTTTTTTTTTTTTTTTTTTATTTCTTTGCACTGTTTGACTAATTACTAAGGAGTACAGAGGAAAGGAGTAGAGTGACAGCAACCGGGGTTTGAACACTCAGTAGCTGCCTGAGAGGAGAGGTGATGTCTGAGCATGTGCGGCCAGGAGTGAGGAGCTCTCAGCCCTGGTCGTATCCCCTGGAGACGAGCTGTAAACAATGGATCACTAAAGGAGCAGCTAAAACAAAAACGGTGCAGAATTTTTAATAATGATGAATGGTGAAAGTGTTTATTATTTAATTTACAAACTTCCCACGTCAATATTACTTCGTGGCAAAACTCCTTTAAAATGAATAGGACTGAGCTGCAACACCACACACAACCTGTGGACAGGTGTGGCACTGTCTTTGAAGAGAGCAGCCATGGATTTGTAAGCCTGGACAGCAGCATAAAGGGGTTGTCTCACTACATTGATTCATCTTACCTCAGTCCTGTTTTCTTGGTTTCATTTTGAATTCCGGGGCGTGTTTACTTGCTTCTACTTGGCTGCAGTATAAGCCAGGTCTGTAGCTATAGCAACCAGTGTTGGCAGCCTATCAGGATAGATCGAACAGGTCTGTAGCTATAGCAACCAGTGCTGGCAGCCTATCAGGATAGATCAAACAGGTCTGTAGCTATAGCGACCTGAGAAGCTGATGCAGCCCATACAAGAGGGGATATCTAGGAACAGGTAGGACACTGTTAATGGACACATATTGCAAAGTGACTTGTTTTTGCAAGATCTTTAACATAACAAGCAATCCTTGTAATGAGACAACCCCTTTTAAGCTGAATTAGTCGTACAATTGCATTCACTTTTTAAACCTTCAAAGGGTGTTTTAGGGAGCCGGATGAAGCTTTTTCATCTGCCAAGTTGTGAGAAACAGGAAAAGTCCCCTTAGACGTTCTGTGTGACACATTTCCTTGTAGCCTTGACTCCTTACACATAGGACTCATCCTGTTTCTAAGGAGTCTAGAATTGTTGTGTGCTTTTTCTCATTCTGTGGGAATCCATATTTGTAGTAGGGTTTTCATTAATGGCCTAATTTAAAGGGAACAACTCCAATAATAAAACTTAGAGGACCTGTGACCTCTCCTGACTGTTTTAGTAAATCCTTGTGTTCCCTGTGAAATAACAACTCTGGAGAATCTTCTTTTATAACTCCTTGTTGCGCTGTTCCTCTGTTATTCCTCCTAGAAATGTATGACTGAATCGGTCAGGTAGGTATTACCTATTGGAAATGTGTCTCTGCAATATCTGATATTATCTAATTCGTGCTGACAGTCATTGTGTGCAGGGACACGCCCCTTAGTAAACTGGAGTGGTAACACCCAGCTGACAGTCAGTAATACATTTCCAGGAGGAATAACAGAGGAACAGCGCAGTTAGAAGATGCGAATTGTGATTTACTAAAACAGACATGTCAGGAGTTATCACGGGTCCTTTTAAAGGGGTTGTCTCACTACATCGATTCCCCTTACCTCAGTTCTGTTTTCTCAGTTTCATTTTTGAATTCAGGGGCGTTTACTGGCGTCTACTGTCTGCAGTGACAAGCTGCTTAAAACAGGTCTGTATCAGGAGAGATCAAACAGGTCTGTAGCTATAGCGACCTGAGGAGCTGATGCCGCCAGTACAATAGGGGATATCTAGAAATAGGTGGGACACTGCTAATGGACACATAAGTGACTTGTTTTTGTAAGATCTTTAACATAAAAAGCGATCATTGTAGTGAGACAACCCCTTTAACTTCCAACAAGTATCATGCCTAGGTGAAGAATATGGAGCATATTGCTGAACGATGCCAGCATGTACCTGCCGTAATACATCGCTTTTATTCCCTGTCACAGTGGTATATCTGTTACTGTACACAAGTGGCCACCAACCAGTGACCTAGGAGCCCCATGTGGTTTTCTACCCCTTGCCCAGTGTCTCTGCACAAGAGTCCTCAGTTTGAACCGCATGCACTGACAATTGACACCATTGTAGTAATATCCCCACCACTGTTAATTTGGTTGGTGTCAAATTCACACTGTTGGGACCTTTACCCTATGCAGTGCAACCCATACTAACTTAGGGAGAAGAACTGAACAAGGATAATCTTCCAAAATCAATTAAAAGTTTTTTTTTTTAGTACAATAATTCCCTTTTTTTAGGGGAACGTGAATGAAGGCTACTGCCAAATACATCACTGTTTTCATTATGCTTTGTTCAGGAGATTTAGCTTTTATCTAGTGCACACAAATTTCTCCCGTTACCAACCACCTTTCAGCTTCTATCTGCTTGCACAATGATGAGTCCTTCCCTGCTGGGTCTAATCTCTACGACAGAAGCTTGTTTTCCTAAGTTAATGACATGTTTTAGCCTTAAAGCTCTGTAGCCTTGTGCACTACAAATGATAAATGTCCTGCAGTCATCTCACTGTAACAGGAATAGAAGAGATAATCTGCCAGTCACTGCTGTAGAGCCACCCATAACTTAACCAGGAAATGTGCGTCTGAAGCTGTCTGTGGCTTTGTGAAACACCATGGTGGTTTAAACCCTTTAAACTGCCCAGTACACTGTCATTCCTGGTATTGACCTGACAGCAGTCTTAGTAAATGTCCTATATTGGTCCTCAGATATATCTTAATGTTATCTTGTCTATTATAGGTACGATTCTTAGAACAACAGAACAAGATGCTTGAAACCAAGTGGGACCTTCTCCAGAACCAGAAGACATCTCGAAGCAACATGGACAACATGTTCGAGAGCTACATCAACAACCTGCGCCGTCAGCTGGACACACTGGGGCAGGAGAAGTACCGCCTGGAATCTGAGCTTGGAAACATGCAGGGTATGGTGGAGGACTTCAAGAACAAGTGAGTAGATCTTAGTCAAACACTTTGGTAAATGGGAGTTCAGATAGATGGCGGCTTTTCTTTTGAGTAGTAAGCTATGTTCAGTGCAAATAGGGTGTTTCAGGTCATTGCTGTTATGGGTGGCAACCTGCTCTGAAGGTATATTTAGTATTGAGGGTCCATGTTAGGTTTCTAGAACTTATAGTTGATGATGAGAGCAGACAAGGTGCCAGTATCTATTATCAGAAGAATTTCATTGATGGGTCTCGCAAAGGCAGCCCCTATGGGGATGTCAGCTGCTGTAGCTATCCAATTGTATTGGCAGACTCCAGCTGTAGTACAAGCTGCTGTTTGTCAGTAGCTTTCAACCCTGGGGCATAGGTCAAGTCTTAGGCTATGTCTACCCAGCATTGGATTTAGGTCGGGTTTTTCAGCAGATTCAGTATTTTGAATTCACCGAAAATCCGACCATGCCCAGCGCTTTGCAGCCCTCAATAGAAAATCCGTGTTGTAGTCTACAAAGCACATTATTTTACTGAGGGTTTCCAAAACCTAACACTGTCTGGCAGAATATAGAACATGTTGTATTGGGTCACCGGGAATCCAAAATCCGACCGCTTTTTTTTACAAAAAAACAACAGTGCGGTGCAACGATGTGAAAATGCCATCGAATTTTGGGGGCACTTTCAAATTACTGTGTAGACCCAGCCTTAGGGGATTCTTCCCTCCTAATGTCCATATTCACTAATAGTGCATGAACTGATGAAGCGAAATTTCTTTGGCAGTGATATCTTAGTGCAGCGAGTCCTCTCATCTTAGATCACAACAAAAACCATTGAAAAGTTGAGAACGTTCAATGCCACAGTCCTAAGACATCTCTTGATAGGTCTGTCTTTGTAAATACTTATGATCCTTGTGGAATAATCATTTTGGAGCATCTTCTTTTAACTGTGTTGTGCTGTTATTCTGGAATCTGTCAGCTGGATGTTACTGTTTGAAAACTCGGAATGGTAACACCCGGTTGACAGATTCGGTAATGCATTTCTTGGATAACACCTGCGTCGTATTTAGAATGACAACGGTTGATGATCTCGTAATCATTCTAGAGGAGGTCCCGGTGCATCATAGCATGGAATGGTTACACCGTTGACATTTCAGTAATGCATTTCTAGGAGGATGGTAACACCCGGTTGACGGATTCAGTAATACATTTCTGGGAGGGATGGTAACACCCGGTTGACAGATTCAGTAATGTATTTCTAGGAGGGAATGGTAACACCCAGTTGACGGATTCAGTAATGCATTTCTGGGAGAGAATGGTAACACCCGGTTGACGGATTCAGTAATACATTTCTAGGAGGGATGGTAACACCCGGTTGACGGATTCAGTAATACGTTTCTAGGAGGGAATGGTAACACCCGGTTGACAGATTCAGTAATGGATTTCTAGGAGGGAATGGTAACACCCGGTTGACCGATTCAGTAATGTATTTCTAGGAGGGAATGGTAACACCCGGTTGACGGATTCAGTAATGCATTTCTGGGAGGGAATGGTAACACCCGGTTGACGGATTCAGTAATACCATCCCTCCTAGAAATGTAACACCGGGTTGACCGATTCAGTAATACATTTCTCGGAGGGAAGGTAACAACCGGTTGACAGATTCAGTAATGTATTTCTAGGAGGGAATGGTAACACCCGGTTTACAGATTCAGTAATGTATTTCTAGGAGGGAATGGTAACACCCGGTTTACAGATTCAGTAATGCATTTCTGGGAAAGAATGGTAACACCCGGTTGACGGATTCAGTAATGCATTTCTAGGAGGATGGTAACACCCGGTTGACGGATTCAGTAATACGTTTCTAGGAGGGATGGTAACACCCGGTTTACAGATTCAGTAATGCATTTCTGGGAGGGATGGTAACACCCGGTTGACGGATTCAGTAATGCATTTCTGGGAGGGAATGGTAACACCCGGTTGACGGATTCAGTAATACATTTCTAGGAGGGATTGTAAAACCCGGTTGACGGATTCAGTAATGTATTTCTAGGAGGGAATGGTAACACCCGGTTGACGGATTCAGTAATGTATTTCTAGGAGGGAATGGTAACACGCGGTTGACGGATTCAGTAATACATTTCTGGGAGGGATTGGTAACACCCGGTTGACAGATTCAGTAATGCATTTCTGGGAGGGAATGGTAACACCCGGTTGACGGATTCAGTAATGCATTTCTGGGAGGGATGGTAACACCCGGTTGACAGATTCAGTAATGCATTTCTAGGAGGGATGGTAACACCCGGTTGACGGATTCAGTAATACATTTCTAGGAGGAATAAAAGCACAACAAAGGATATACAGGAAGATGCTCCAGAATTGTTGTTCCACATGGAAGACAAGGATTTACTAAAACATGTCAGGAGAGGTCACAGGAGCTCTTTAATGTGTTACAACATTTAAACTGACCTTTAACACATCACATGCCATTGAAAATGTCAACTTGGTTTGCTATATCAGGGTATGTCGGACAAAGACTATTGGTAGCCCCAGGGGGATAAAGTTTCTCTTTAGGAAGAGTACCGTGATTGTGTATGGAGACTTGCAGGCCATGCGGTGCTTCTTGGGAAAGATCTAATATTCAAACACAGTTCTAGGGGGAGAAAGGTACAATTTTTAGCACCAATTGGGAATTACATCCTTTACAGTCACATCCAATCAGCTAAAAAGCCTTGAAACATGACTCCTAGGTACGAAAATGTCTTAAATATGCAGACACCTGTTTTAGGATGTTTGCCCCTCGTCATTGCAGAGCAGGGTTCTGGCCAGCTGGGTGACAGTAATTTTTTTGGGGGGGTAACGTTTCTCCTTGAGGAGAGCACCACATGGGTACGACCACACAGGTCTGCCATCAGTCATCTATTAACCATTTCAGGGCCCCATACAACCAAATCAAATGGGGCCCCCAACTATTACTAGTTCCTATTTTATTCCTATTCTATTTTAACATCAGTGGGCCCCTTTTTTGATTAGGGCCCCTGACAGGAGTACTGCCCTATTGGCACCCCTGCGGCCACATGGCTGTGGTAAAATGCTGGTCGGATTCTGTTTAAAGAACCCAAACAGTGTTTTATCGTCTTTTGAATGGGTTTTGGGGGGACGTCTCTGTCCGTGGCCTGCGGATTCGGCCGCCACCCTTAACCACTGAACAGCACATCTTCTGCCCAAAACTGGGCGGCAGAATGTGAATGTTCCAAGTGTTTTTGGATTTGAAATCTCAGTCAGAAAATACAAGCTGTGCAGACTACAGCTCGGATTTTCTGTTGAAGTCTGTGGGGAGGGTTGACAGACCGTTTTCAAATCTGAAAACCCATGTGGACGTACCCTAAGGCCCCGTTCACACGGCTGATTTGGGGACGGATTTCAGCTGTACTGTGCGCCGTATTTGCGCTCCAATACGGCTGGAATCCGTCCCAGTCATTACGGTAATCCACAGTTCTCATAGAGAACTATGGATTCAGTCTCCTCTTCCCCCAGCGATCGGGGCGAATACGCCGATAGCAGGGGAGAACTAGAATTCATGTACATTAATGTCCTAGCGTATAACCGCAGTGTAATGGATGTCTATGGGGTTAACGAGCAGCCGTGCCGACGAAGCCCCCCCATGCAGACGGCAGGCGCGTGATTGCGGAGGCGAATTCCGGCCGTGACAGATTATGTAGTCAGCAATAAGCCTTGAGGAAACACCTAAAGGTGTTTGGAGGCTTGTATACCATGTTCCATGTAAAAAATACAATATTCAAATAAGCTGTATGAAAAAAGAACTAGAATCTCTAGTGCTACCTGCTGAAAGTGACATCCCTTACAGTCACATTCAACCAGTTTAAGAGCTTTGATACATGACTGGGGATTTAAAGCCAAGCCAGTAGCTTCTATGTAAGGAAAAGTCTCCAATATGCAGACAGCGGTTTCAGCGTGTTTGCCTTTGTCAGTGCAGGACTGGGTTCTGGCTGGGTGACAGACCTCTCATGTAGCTCTAGGGAAGTAAAGTTTCTCCTTGAGGAAAGCACCATAAAAGTGTATGGAGACTTGTCGGCCATGCAATGCTTCATGGGAAAATACACTATTTAGAATGCTCTTTCTCCTTGGAGCTGTGAGCCAAGCCCTCACAGTGCACATTTTATTGTCCTGGCAAGTAACACGATGGAAATACCGGAGAAATGCAAAGTTGGCACCCAACTGTAGTCATTGGAGGGCTCATGATGTCAGTAGCTGTCTGTGCGGAGACATTGATTCAGTGTATGGACCTAGAAATGAAAATAACCATTAGGCGGTATTATAAATAACCAGTAAGCTGCACAACGTGTCTTTTTATGGACATGTTCCTTACTCGCCGGAATGACCTCAGATCATGTCTCGTAGCCCACTTATGGCGATACAATCTCAATCTCGTCCTATCGCCATCTATCATCCTGTATTCATATGTAAAAGGATTGTGCTTGGGACTAGGAAATAAATAAGAGCTTGCAACCCCTTTAGAAAGGTTGACGAAATGAGCAAAGCCTTGCAACCATAAATGGCAAGTTGGAAGTGGGTGCCGAGAACGGCATGTCTGGAAACCTCATATTAGGGAGAGTTCTGCCAACTTTTATGTAATGGAACATTTTCATCTTAAAGTGACAGCTACCCCTGTCTCCTTCCTTCAGGTCTCTAAGCCTTCCCTTAACTTTATTTTTATAGATATGAAGATGAAATCAACCGACGCACTGAGATGGAGAATGAGTTTGTCCTGTTGAAGAAGGTGAAAAGTCGCTCGGTAATAAGAGATTTTTATTTTAGAGGACTGAGATCAATTTATTTTATATTAACCAACCGGGACTTTGTCTGCAGGATGTGGATGAGGCGTACATGAACAAGGTGCAGCTGGAAGCCAAGCTGGAGGGGCTGACGGATGAGATTAACTTCCTGCGCCATCTTTATGAGGAGGTGAGAGCCGATTTCTGGTGCTTTATATTATGTCTGTCACCAGTTATTAAACTTGGTGAATACACTTGTTTAAGCTGGATATTTACTCCTTGTGTCATGAGATTGTATATCAGCAGTCTACTGCTTTACCTTTGCTTCTGATTTATAAAGCTCGGCATGACCCAGCTATTGTATTCTATTGACCCTCCGGTAAATTCGTGTCTTTAGAATATTCTTTGTGTGTGTGTAGATAGAGCCAGAGATGGAGATATATTATATATAGATATATTTATATATATACTGTATATAGAGATATCTATATATAGAGAGGGAGAGATAGATAGATATATGGAGAGAGACTTATCTATATCTATAGATGTATATCCTTAATGCAAATGATATATACCTTCATGCCTACTGGAGAAATGGCAGTGGGGATGGCAGCTCCTGGAATCACATCCAGCTTGTATAGTATCACTTATACAACTCGGGAAAAAATTAAGAGACCCTGCACAGTTTTCTAAACATCAGCATCTCTACATGTCTGACTTCCATTCCAGTGTCAGTTGAATTCCAACCACAGTCCACCTCATTCTAGTTAATGTGCTTCTGATTAGGTGATCACCTGAACCAAATCTTATTTCATGAAGGAAAGTATAAAAAAAACACTGCTGTGGTCTTCACAATCCTCTTGCAATAGGACATGTTGGATGGCAGAACAAGTGCTAGGAATAGGCAAAAAGGAATTTGAATGAAAAAATCATGGTTATTCCACCAAATATTGATTTCTGAACTCTTTCTGACTTAAAACATTAGTCTTATTGTTTCTAAATGTGAACTTGTTATCTTTGCATTATTTGAGGTCTGACAGCACTGCTGCTTCTTTTGTATTTTGGAGATTTCTCATTTACTGCAAATAAACACGAAATTTTTTGTTTTGAATTTCTGAGACATGTTGTCTGTAGTTTTTATAATAAAATAACATCAATGTACATTTTTCTCCGAAAATTTACCAACGAAGAGAAAAATCGGAGAAACTGAAAATTTTGCAGTGGTCTCTTAATTTTTTTCAGAGCTGTATATATAAGTGCATCTTTCTTACTGAATTTTTAGATATAATGGGCCACATTTATTAAGGCAATAGTGGCAGTATTCTGGCACAAATTGCAGAAAATATGACGTACATGCTTCAGACCACATTTATTAGGTATTTTAGACATTTTTATGACACTTATCCGCCTCATCCATGGAAAGTGCTCATCAGCTGATGCTCCAAAATGTTGGCGTAATTAGTGGCTTAAAGTCGGCCAACTAATAGAAGTGTAGAGTTGGCCTACATAGGCTAAACATACGCCAGATTTAGCAACACGGTGATACATGTGCTGCACTGGAAGACTGTTTAGTCTAAGTTTACACCAAGGGGATGTTCACACAGTGTTTATTAGATACTTGTTTGGGTATGTTTTTCGGACCCAAACACGTATCTAAGAATGCTCAGTCTGATTTACATTGATTTCATTGTAAGACACGTATAATCGTTCAGACGATGCGTGTTCTACATACGTCTTTCGGATGCATTTAACGGATCCAATCAAAGAATTGACATGACGATTCCTGATTGGTTTTACACAGCAGATGCCCTATTTAATACTATAGGATGCATTTCTGCTGCACAGAAAACGCATCCCACCATGCAGCACACTTTGGGTACATCTTTGGATACGTTTAGGCAGCGCTTTTCAATATGTTTTTCGGATCAAAAAACGTATTGAAAAACGCAGTGTGCACATACCCGAAGGGTCACATGTATGACAACTATCTCACAGTAAGACTGTCTTTGTTGCCCATAGCAACCAATCAGAGCTCAGCTTTCATTTCATATAGTGCTCTGGAAAAATGAAAGCTGAGCTCTGATTGGTTGCTATGGGCTCTGGTTGCTATGGCTCTGGTTGCTATGAGCTCTGGTTGCTATGGGCAACAAAGACAGTCTTACTGCTAGACAGTTTTAATGAATAAGGCTCATTGGGGCAGATTTATCAATACTGTCTAATACTACAACTGTCTATAAATGCAGCATATTTATCAATGTATAATAAATCTTCTGCATGTTTAGACACTTCTGATTAACTTTACACCATTTTTTAGATGGCTGCTAATTAGGGCCATATATATGAAAACTGTCTAGGTCTAAAACTCTGTTTTCCATAGCAACTACTCTGAGCCCATAGCAACCAGTCAGAGCCCCTTTCATTTTTCCAGAGCACTATATGAAAAGAAAGGGCGCTCTGTTTGGGTTTTTGGCATGGGGCTCAGAGTAGTTGCTATGGGGAACAAAGTGAGTTTTAGACCTAGACCGTTTTCATACATGTGGCCATTAGTGCGCTGGAGGTTCCTTATGAAGCCATTGGCCCAGATTCTGACAAGTATTATGGAGAATATGGCAGAGAGAAGTCAACTCGGGGGGACATATCATGGGGTGTCACCCTATCCTGTTTAATTACCAGATCCTTATTTCTAGTATAGGACCCTTTATAAAGCCAATATGTGAAACCTACAAATGTCATTCATCTCTACTTTCTGTATATACAGGAACTCCGTGAGCTCCAGGCTCAGATCTCCGACACTTCAGTTGTATTGTCCATGGACAACAACCGTAACCTTGACTTGGACGGTATTATTGCTGAAGTGAAGGCTCAGTATAAGAATTTTATGACCAACAAGACCCCTGAGGTGGAGAGCATGTACCAGATAAAGGTGAGTCAGAGCCAGGAGCTTTTTTCTTATTTCTTTCTAATTTTAGGCAAATTTTCTTTTAGCTTTTAAATAAACTTTTTTCCCTATTAGCAAAAATCCCCTTAAACCCATGGCTTGGGTTGGGTACCCCATACAATATGTTTACCTTTAAAATAATGGTTTTCATGTTTTAAATGCTCTGGAAACAATCAGTAAGGATGTTGGCTTCTGCTGATGTATCTTGTTACGGCTCTCTTTACATTTTTAACAAGCATGTCTCTTTTTCCGAACAGTACCAGGAACTCCAGGCATCAGCTGGACGCCATGGTGATGATCTGAAGAACACCAAGACCGAGATTAGTGAGCTCAACCGTTACATCACACGGCTGCAGTCTGAGATTGATGCTCTTAAGGCACAGGTAGGACCAACAAATATGAGACGTTGACTGCTTAATAGATGGCCTCAGACTGGCCCACAGGGGAGTAGGGGAACCCCTGGTGACCCTCTGGGCATGGTTGGCCCTGTTCAGGGCGAAAAACAGAAAAAAGAGGCAAAGTGCAAGAGTCAAGTGCAGGGTATGCAGTCTTGTACCGTGGGTATAGAATGGGTCCGAAAATGAACGCCACTGGTGGGCCCCCCCCCGGGAATCAAGTTCACTGGTGGGCCCCCCCGGGAATCAAGTTCACTGGTGGCCCCCCCGGGAATCAAGTTCACTGGTGGGCCCCCCCACACGGGGCCCCCCCGGGGGTCAAGTTCACTGGTGGGGGCCCCCACCCCCGGAAATCAAGTTCACTGGTGGGCCCCCCTTCCCGCCGGGAATCAAGTTCACTGGTGGGCCCCAGGCACCCCAGTCCGACGCTGTTAATAGATATAACGGATGAAACCATTATAGCATGTAATAGTATACTAAGTGATGAAGGTCATAATTCAGGGCAAGTTGAAAGACCTTGAGTAGATGTAACTGATGCAGGTGACATTTCTTTTGTAGCGAGCAAATCTTGAAGCACAGATCGCAGAGGCTGAAGAACGAGGAGAAATGGCACTGAAAGATGCACGCTCAAAACTGGCAGATCTGGAGGCTGCACTACAGAAGGCCAAGCAGGACATGGCACGCCAACTGAGGGAATACCAGGAGCTGATGAACGTCAAACTGGCTCTAGATATTGAGATCGCCACCTACAGGAAACTGCTGGAAGGAGAAGAGAGCAGGTAAGGAGTGGCCCTAGAAATGGCTTGTTTGCAATTGCTACCATCAATTCATTGTCCAATACAGACAGTTTTAAAGGGATATCCATTTTGGACAATCCCCACTTGTTAGTCTTTTGATAAATTACAAAGCATTTCCTGCTGAGACCCCCAGCGATCTGCTGTAATCTATGCTCTTCACAGCCAGCTTCAGAGTCCCACTTCCTGTTCAGGCTGTGGTGATTCTTGAGCAGTGACTGACATTTCAGCTCTTCTATACCTAGCTGAGCCTGTTAGAAGAACATTGGTGATGGAGGAGGGGATTTAACAGGCCAGATGACTATAGAGTACTAAATGATTTGTCAGTAGGTAACATAAACAAGCTTTTGTGCTGCTAAGACACAGCAGGGAGTATATAAACTGTTCTAGCTTTGAAGGGAAGCAAAATCAGAACAGCTATGCGTTTGGTAACGGTCTTTATTTACTTTTGCCTACATATTTAAAACTAGTCAGTGAAATTTGGAATACCCCTTTACATTATGCAGCCCACCCCTGGTGTTAGTCGTGTGTTAGCTTTTAATGTGATGGTGTACTTCATGGCTACTTTTATTTCAGGTTGGAATCAGGCTTTCAGAACCTCAGTATTCAGACCAAGACTACCGGCTACTCAGGTAATATACTGATCGGTCAAGCACTGTTATAGTAATGCCAAAGAAGAATTTGGGGTTTGAACCATATGTCCATACAAAGCCAAGCTTCTTTTGCATCAGGTAGAAAAAGAAAAAATAGCCCTTGCACCCCTAAAACTATACACAAAAATTACGTTGCCGCAGCCCAATAAAGGGGATATCCTTTTCTGTACAGATCAAGTTTGCCATTATCAAAATGTAAAATTGCAACAGTGTGGATAATTATCCTGGAAATAACATCTATTACAATTATTGAAAGCAATAAGTTAGGATCTGCCTTTTATTCAAGAACAGCACCACACTTGTCTATAGGCTGCATGTAGTATTGCATGTCAATGCATTTGCTTGACCAGGAACCAGCTGCAATACCAGATGGTACCATGGACAAGAGTGGCGCTTGTTCTTCTTTTATAACTTGGGACAACCTATTTTAATATTCACTATGAAGATGTAATTTGATCAGACACATTCCATGTTCCCATTGACAAGCTGTAATATCTGGCAGGGCCAGGCTGACAGCTCGATCATTCATCATTCCACACAATAACTTGTCTGTATTTCCTGGCCTTCCTGTTAAGGGCATTGTTCCTATCACAGCAGGATCTTTCAGAGGACTGTGGAGTTGGCTCTAGAGGTTCAGGTTACATACTGTGCAGCTTGCAAAACATGAAACAGGGGAAGTACACTGTCGGCGTGAGAGGCTTTTGTGCAAACAGTTCTGCAGCAAAGTGGAACGTGTGTAGTGATGTTTGCACAGCAGAAGAGCTTATCGGAGAGAGTCTGGGAGTCTTCAATGCTGAGTTTAAACGGGTCTTCTCGTCTGACAAAGTGACATATCACAGTGATCTGCTGTAATTGCTGGGGGTCTGACCTCTGGGTCTCTCAATGATCTTTAAATTGATCAGATCTCGGCTCCAGTTGAGCATTGCTCTCTGCCACCCATCATGCAGGTAACTACAATACAGCTCCATTTACTGGAATAGAGCGGTGTTGCAGTTCCCTGTGTAATTTTTGCATAGGTCTGGCAACAAACGTAGGATGCTTTCAGCACTTAATGGTTAACTTTACCGGTTACAGAGCTAGCACAGGTATACCCACAATAATACAAGTGGTAATAGTAATAGACTATTAGTAATGTTCAGTAACGGTGTCTTGGAACGAGGCCTAATTCTTGGCATGAGGTCACTTTTCTTTGGAAGCATGCCTGCAGCCTGGGAGTCTCTCCGTCCACACATAGTCTCGTCCAGGTCCTCAGCAAAGACCGCTGTTGTGGCAATTATCCTAAGTGGGTGGCTCCATGATGGGGCCTCAGGCACCTGCTGTTTGAACATTCACAGCAATACTGGCTGGCTCCTGCTCCCCTGTTCTCTCTGATTGCACACGTGACATTCATCTGCCTACGCAGTGCTCCTGGGCCACCTGCCATCCCTCCAGTGCCATCTAGCAGTCTGGAAGAGGATTGATTGAGCCAGCATCACACCTTGCACAGTAGGTGGTTGGAGGTTCCCAGTGCTTGGACCTGCACTGTGATGACATCTTAGCAGTCTGCCATCACTTAGAAATGAAAAACCTTCTAAAATTGTCTCTGTAGCAGTGGTGGCTGATGTCCCCTTAAAACCTTTTACAATGTTAATTTCTCTCATTTCTTTCTTACAGGACTCATATGCCTACAGGGGTAAAACTGCCTTTTGATTTGGTGGTGGAATGGGTGGTGGATATGGAGGAAAAGTTACAGTACTCCCAACCCTCCCCCCCCACGGAAAACCCCTCTAGAACCAAACGCAGCGTAGTAGTGAAGACCGTGGAGACCAAAGACGGAAGAGTACTGTCTGAATCTTCAGATGTCTTCACAAAACCATGAGCACCTTCATTACAGCAGCACAACGCTGTCCACCCCAGGCTCTTTTGCAGATGAGCCTTCTTCAAGGCAGAAATCGGGACTGTTGGGGTAGATGTCTTAAATAAAAAAAAATAATAGAAAAAAAAATATGTAACTAACCTTGGACACTTTTAAAGCTGGAAACTGCTGCCCTAGCTAGTGCCTTAAGAGATGGCACGTTAATTACTGACAATAAATGGTGCTCTCCAACATCTTACTGTTTACCTGTTCCTGAAGGTGGGAGGATAGAAGGAAATAGACCTGTATGAATGGCCTGTTCTTGTTACTTTTGAGCACATACCCCCAGCAACATGTACTGATTCCCTCCCAGCAGGCTCAACTTAAGGTGGGCTTGGATTTCTGTGGGTTCAGCCGTGCTGTCTACTCAGTCTTTCTTTCCTTTCTCTGCTTCCTGTGCAAGCTGTCCAACAAACTGTTCGCAAATCACGAGCTAAGCAAACCCTCTTGCAATGTGCCTTAACATCCGTCCTTGCTGGGTGGATACTGGAAGTGCTCGCCTTGTCATGCACCTTCCAAAAAAATCTGTTAATAAACCTTTGTTTGTTTTTAAAAACTCTGTAGTCTAATGATTACCTGCTCATTGTAGCGGTCTGCCTGGTCTGTTCGTAGTTGTTGGGGTAGTGGAGGGGACAGTTGTCCCCAGAGGTCTGGCACTTAGTTATTTCATTGGCACACATCCTAATTTCAACTCAAACAACCTCTTACATCTGTAGCCAAACTCACTTGTATTGCTGTTCACACAAAGTAAAATGTGCAGTGGAATTACAGACCTGTATACACAGATGATGGGAGTATCACAAATCAAAGAAAGATGACGTTGGGGCATATTTTACATTAGGAGATTTTTTTTTATTTTTTTTGTAGATTTCAATTTGGTAAGCTATGTCTCTAGTGCCACCTATTGGAGATAGCTTTCCTGTAAGTCCATGTCTGATTTATAAAAGAACATTGAGCTTTAACTTATAGTTATCAACCAAACAAGAACCTCCTCCAAAAAGACTTATCTGTAGGAGCTTCTCGGAGTTCTTGTCCCTTATAGGAACCGATCAGAATACAAGACATTAGTCTTGGGGTGGGGTTTCTTCTTATGAAATCCAGGCAGCCTCTGTACTAGGCACAATTCTGGTTTGGCTGATAATCCTTAGTCATGTTTAAAGGTTTTTATGACTCAAATGTTTTCTTTTGAGCTGAGTTGCCTATATTTTTTCCTTGAGGGCACATTAACCAGTCTATACAACTCTCGATGTAAGTTGGTGGTCTTCACAAGGTCAAACACTACCCTCCTCGACATTCCCACATGTAATATTTTAGTAGAATTGTCATTTACAGGGATGCAAGGTCTCCGAATAGGCCCCAAAATAGACGAGATTGTACCTTGTTCTGAAAAATCTACCCTGAAATCTGCAAACGTTTTAACTATAAGGTAATGCTGTGTGGGCAAACATACGTTCAAGGTAGTGGTGGAAATCATTGCTTTTCCCACTAAACTTCATGCACTGTAGATGTTTAGAAAGTTACACCTCATGAAAGGTACTGACTAGTGTTGGGCTTCAGATTCAGGCTGACGTCAATTTCAACGCAAATCTAAGCGATACAATTTAGGTCGGGCTGAATAAAATTTTAGAAAAGTTCAACTCAAACCTTAACCTGAGGATAGGCTTTCTTTTACATGGTTTTGAGGGTTAACTTAATATTCTGTGGCACTTTGCGTCAGACGCCATTTCCAGTTACCGTAAGATAGGGACAAAGCCTATGTTATGGTAACTAGAGGTACCATGGAACAGCAGGTTAGTCCCTAAAGCCTTTTAAAAAAAACAACCTAAACCTCAAAGGTTTGAGAAACTCGGGTTCCAGGAGGCCAGAGCCCAAATATTTTCACAAGTTCAGTTGAACCAACACAGATAGAAATGCTAGCACCTACCGTAGTTCCTCAGAAGTTTTTGGGTCAGTGTTTCCAGGTAAAAAATATGGAAAATATCTCTATTCAGAAGGAAGGAAATGGTTTTCTAGTGGCACTAGAGGGGTTTCCTTCTTTAAAAAAAAAACCCCAAAAAAACCTATTTAACATGTTATATAATTGAATATGGAAACCCTGTATCACCAATATGACCCGTCACTGTAAACAGACTTGGATATACATTATGCAAATTTTATACGATAACATGGGTATTGGTTCTAAAACCATGATCTAAGTACAACAAAATAAAGGAATTCAAAGACTGCCACATCTCGAATACACGCTTAAAGGGGTTTTATCGTTTGAATTGTTCGTGCTCTTCAGCTAATTCTGAGCTTCAATTTGAAATCCAGGGGCGAGTCTCTCCTCTCAGGCTGTCTCTCCTCTCAGCAGGCGTGTCTCTCCTCTCAGGAGGCCAGTCTCTCTCTCCTCAGCAGGCGAGTCTCTCCTCTCAGCAGGCGTGTCTCTCCTCTCAGCAGGCGTGTCTCTCCTCTCAGCAGGCGTGTCTCTCCTCTCAGCAGGCGAGTCTCTCCTCTCAGCAGGCGAGTCTCTCCTCTCAGCAGGCGAGTCTCTCCTCTCAGCAGGCGTGTCTCTCCTCTCAGCAGGCGTGTCTCCCCTTCGCAGGCGTGTCTCCCTGTCAGCAAGGCGTTCTCTCTCTAAGGCAAGGCGTGTCCTTCCCTCTTAACGGCAGGTCGTGTTGCTTCTTAAGCAGGTTTTTTCTCTCCTCTCAGCAGGCGTCGCTCTCCTCTCAGCAAGGGGTTTCTTCCTTCAGCATGCGTGTCTCTCCTCTCAGCAGGCTAGTCTCTCCTCTAAGGCAGGCGTGTCTCTCCTCTCAGCAGGCGTGTCTCTCCTCTCAGCAGGCCTGTCTCTCCTCTAAGGCAGGCGTGTCTCTCCTCACTGAAGAGCTGTGACATCATCCTTCTGTGTTAGCAGGGGGAAGGTTGTCTGGACAGCTATGCAGCCTCCTGCAGTGTTCTCTTGTGTCTGCAGAGCCTTCAGCTTCAGGCTCCACAAGCTCCTTGCTCTGCTATAAGCAGTTATACACACAGCCTGAACTGATGAAACACATGTGAGGAATGCACACTGCCCTCCCCCCCCCCCGCCCCTCTGTTATCAGGCAGGAGACTGTGTGACCGTGTTATATGGAGGGAACAAAGGACATAAGACTGTGTATTATATGAGGGGATCTATGAGTTATAAACAGTAATTACCCAGATCATTCACTTTAGAGCTGGGAGATGAGTATACAGCCAGCAGCCCTCTCACATAGCTGGTTTCACTTTCAGTTTTAACAGCTCAGAGTGGAGTAAACAGAGTGTGCAGGCAGCCAATCACAGCTCAGGGGGCGTGTCCTGGGTGTTTCCTGTCTGTGGGCGTATACCAACAGACTGAATGAAATGTCAGGCAGTCAATCACAGCGCAGGGGGCGTGTCCAGGACGTTTGCTGGCTGGGGCATATACCAACAGGCTGAATTAAATGTCAGTCGGCCAATCACAGCGCAGGGGGCATGTCCAGGGCGGAATCTGTCCAGTGGTGTGTCCTGACTAGCCAATCACAGAAAAAGGGGCGTGTCCCGACTAGCAGCAGCAGAAATAGAAAGCAGATGCACAGAAAAGCTCATATCTACAATACCAAGTGACTTAGGTAATGCAACCCAATTACAAGAGTGCTTATTTTTACTGTTCCCATAATCTGAGCTATGATCTTTGTAGCGATAATACCACTTTAAAGCAAAATAGTTTTGGAGCAAGGTAAACCTAAATACACTGTTTACCTGGATGTTTAAAAGGGAACCTTTATCAATTTTTTATCTCCCCCTATTGAGGCGGGATGTGAAGCGAAGCTCTAGGATGAAAGTTGGGCACTCTACCATCATGTTTAATTACTTTTCTTGTCTAAAACAAAATAAAATTTGGGGTCAAATTCATGATAGTCGCACCCCGGTAATGAGAAACCAAAAATTTTAATCAGAAAATAAACAGTCTACATGCAAGCTGCTAATTTGGTTTAACTGACTCATTAAATAAAAGGGAGTTCAAAAAATATCAGTGTGGCTTAATTTAGGGAAAGGTTTATTATTTGTAAGAAAAAAACGGGGGGCAGTTATGGCCCTTATTTTTAAAGGGGGAGGGAAAATTCAATCCCCGTACCTGCTGGTTTTAGCCCATTTCAGTGAGTACAATGGGCGTTTCCAGACATTGTACCCAAAAGGGGAAAAAAACTTTATCAAAGGGGGAAGCTGATTGGAGAGGGAAAAAAATTTTCAAAAGGCAGACACTAATTGGCTGCTCAGATAAAAAAACACCAATGCTTAAAAAAGGGAAAAAAACAGAAACACATGAAAAAGGATTTAACCATTTTGGGTAATCTGAATAATAAGAATTTAAAGATGAACTCCCGGGAGACCCAAAAAGATCTTAGTTATCTTGGGTAGGGGGAAACAGTCTGGGATTGCAGCAAATTTTAATTTAACCCATTGTTTATCTGGCACCTTTTGCCTTTTTTCCCCTAATTAAAGTGAAGAAAATTTTTTTTTAAATAAAAATTTTAAAAAGGGGATCAAAAATGCAGTGATTTTTTAGGGGTGAGGTTGAAAATGGGGTTTACCCTGTGGTTTTGGCCTTTTGAGGGCTATATGGTTTTCTGGGCAATTTTCTACTCCTTCGATAAGTGGCCATGGGTCTAAAATATGAGAAATGGGCCATGCACCATTCCTCACTTAGTCCGGGGTGCCCCCACAACGAAATCGCTGATTGTTAACATGGCACCCGGAAGCCTTTTTTGTTTTTTTACTATTCCTGCCCCGGCAGGAAAAATAAAACCGCCATCTTTTTACAACCCCAATGCATTTTATTATAATGCATCAGGCTGTATAAATGATCATGCCCCCTAGGGAGACTCGAAGTAAAAAAAAAAAAAAAAAGTTTTAAAGTGTAAAAATATTAAAAGTTCAAATTACCCTCCTTTCGCCATTTTGCCCCCCACCCAAAAAAAATAATAAAAAAGTTACACATATTTGGTATTGCTGATTCCCAAAAAAATCCGATCTATTAAAATATCATTTATCACATACGCTGAACACCATAGAAGAAAAAAATTCCAAAGCGGAAAAAATTGCGTTTTTTTTTTTCATTTCACTTCCCCAAAAATTGATAAATTTGATCAAAAAAGTCGCATGTATTCCAAACTGGTACCATTTGAAAGGGGAAACTTCAGCCTGCAAAAAGTGCCCCTCACTCAAGTCTGTAGGTAGGAAGGTACAAAAAAGTATGAGTCGCAGAAAATGGCGCTGTGGCAAAAAATTGAAATAGAGAAAATGTTTGGAATTTTTTTTTTACGGTACCAAAACACAATAAAAAATGAACATGTTTAGTACTGGCGGATGCGTTTTCAACCTGTAGAATACGGATAGCACATCATTTATACCGAAGATTGAATGCTTTAAAAGCAAAACTCGCGCAAACATGGTGCAAGGGGGTGTTTTTCTTTCACATTTTGCCCCACTTTTTTTCCGTTACCTTAGTTATATTCTATAGTGCGGCGAATGACACCATTAAGAAAGTACATCTTGTCTCACAAAATTAAAAGCCCTCATGCGTCTATGTAGATGAAAAAGTTATGGCTCGGGGAAAGGCGAGGAGCGAAAAACTAACGTGAAAAAAACAATAGGCTTTGGTGTTAAGGGGTTACACCGGGTTTTGGACGCACGCCGCTGATTAGTACGGGAGAGGGTGGTCCCATTGACTTTCATTGTCAGCGCGTGTAAGCGCCGCGAACAATTGTCTGCAATTCTCTTCACGGACGTACAATTACGATCATATTGTAAGCGCGAGGAGACGACGCGTAATTCATAGTTCTCTATGAGAGCTATGAATTACCGTAATTGCGGCACGCATTTCGTGGCGTCTAAAGCGCTATACGTACGCAATTATGCACACAAATAAGCCGTGTGAACATACCCTTTGAGTAGGTTATATTCAGGGGCTATCACAGGATTTCTATAGGGGTTTCCAAATGAATATAGTATATTACATAGCGTATTATTGTCAAAATTACTGCAAAATCTTTGTGAGACACCGCACAGATATACTGCACTGCTTAGCTATACCCCCTCATAGGGGCACTGTTCCTGGAAACTGTTTTACTGAAAAAACAGTGCTGAAAATCTGAATTTTAAAAAAGCAACTCATTGTACTTGTGTTAGAATACATAGTATTGTACCACTGAATAATAGTCATATACTTAACAAAAATATCACTATACAAGGAGCAAATATCTCACCATATATATTACCGTCATACTGTTACTGATCAAAACCCACTGCATCAGCACAGGTAGTCCCCGTCTGACAGCACTCCTACTTACATATGTCCCTAGTATGAGACAGTGACAGGCGGAGTGATTGAGGGAAAGTTGTATTTCTCCAAGAATAAATCTCCTATGTGGCTTTGGGGAGTGTGTGGGCAGGGGCGAGTCACCGAAACGCCTTGACTCGGTGAAGGAAAGTCAACAGTTTTGTGTGTTAGTAACACTATGGGCGACATGTATGATTTTTGCCGCCCAGGAGCCATTTTTTATGCGCATAAGTAGCGTAGTATAAGCCTGAATCTATGAACCTGTTCTGATGCGGGTCATAGATTTAGCGCTTTTTAGCTACTAAGCGACACTTCAGGCTCAGGTAAACCACTTTTAAAGTGGTCTACCTGTTCCAGCAGTAATGCGCCTGGCTTTGCTGCACTGAAGCTATAAATGTGTTTGGAGCAATTGGACTGCAGCTCAAACGATGTGAATGGCAAGGAGTATTAAAGGGGGGGGCCGAGACCCACCGAAAGTGTAAAGAAGTTGATTGTGATGGGGGTGATGTAAATGCCTTTTTGAGGGGTTTATTTTTTTTTTTTTTTTTTATTTTTTTTTTTTTTTTTTTTTTTTTTTTTTTTTTTTTTTTTTTTATTAAAAAATATTTTTTTTTTTTTTTTTTATTTATTTTTTTTTTTTTTTTTTTTTTTTGTTTTTTTTTTTTTTTTTTTTTTTTTTTTTTTTTTTATTTTTTTTTTTTTTTTTTTTTTTTTTTTTTTTTTTTTTTTTTTTTTTTTTTTTTTTTTTTTTTTTTTTGTTTGTTTGTTTTTTTTTTTTTTTTTTTTTTTTTTTTTTTTTTTTTTTTTTTTTTTTTTTTTTTTTTTTTTTTTTTTTTTTTTTTTTTTTTTTTTTTTTTTTTTTTTTTTTTTTTTTTATTTTTTTTTTTTTTTTTTTTTTTTTTTTTTTTTTTTTTTTTTTTTTTTTTTTTTTTTTTTTTTTTTTTTTTTTTTTTTTTTTTTTTTTTTTTTTTTTTTTTTTTTTTTTTTTTACAAATAAGCAAACAGGGAAACCCCCCGTTCATACTGTCCCCCCTTAGTGACTTAGCGGGCGGGGTAAAAAAAACCGCATGTAATACGGGGCGCACCAAATCTGGGTTTTTTTCACCCCAAAAAACGGCACAGCCCGGGTTCATATTTTTCACCCTTGTTACAGCCCGTTTAGTAAAAGCGGCTAATCCGCCTAGCCCGGGTCGGTTTTTCCCCGGGAGTGTTTAAGTGTTGGGGGGGGGGGGCCCCCCCCACCAACCGGGGGAGGCTGGAATCGGTCATAAAGCTTGGATCTGGGGGACTGTTTTTGGTGTTGATGTCACTTTAGGAAAAACAACTACTGTGAGAAAACAGACGAGTATGTATTTAGCATAGTAAAGGGTTAACCGTGTTTAGCCTTTTGCCGGCCGAGCAGGTGTTTTTTCTGTTTAGCCTGAAGAAAAAGGCTTGTTTTGTTTTTTCTGTTGCAATTTACTCAATAAACCGGGGCAACCCCGGGAACTTGGGCTTTTTCCAGGTCCTTTGGGAAGCCCCACGCCTACCTGATGCTTACCTGACACTAGAAAAAAAAGAGATTAAAAGGGGGTTGTCTCACTAAATTGATTCATTTTCCTCAGTCCTTTTTTTATTGTTTCATTTTGAATTTGGGGGGTGTTTATGATTCTACTAGGCTGCACTAGAAGCCAGGTCTGTAGTATAGAAACCATGCTAGCTGCCTATGGGGAAAGTTACGGGGTCTGTATTTAAGCGCCTGGGAGTGTTGCAGCCCATACAAAGGGGATATTAGGAATGGTAGACACTGTTAAGGGGACATATATTGCAAAGTGATTTGTTTTTTGCAAGATCTTTAACATAAAAACCCAAAAATCCTTGTTTAGACAACCCCTTAACCCCTTACCCCCGGGAGCCATTTTTGGCCTCTCTGACAAGCCCCATTTTTTAAATCTGTCAGTGTCACTTTATGTGAAATAACTTTTTGACCTTTAACCTTCCTGTGATTCAGAGATTTTTTTTCTCTGCACATGGCTTTAAAGTATAAAAATTTTTGGTCCAAAAAATGCTTGTTTATTTGTGAAAAATATAAATTAGCGGGGAAAAAGTGAAAGATTACCAATTCAAATTTCAAAAAGTCCTGCAGTAAAACAGTTTTTATTCCAATCAAAAATTTTTTTAACTAGCATCTAAAAATGTCTGCTGTATTTGGGCTCTTTTTTTTAAATGTTTTTTTTTTTTTCGACAAAAGGGGGGTTAGAAATTTAGTAGTAATTTTAAAATTTTCAAAAAAAAATTGCAATATACATATTTTTAGGGACCCGTCCAGTTCTAAAATGACTTTGATTGACCTTTTGTATTTAGATACCCCCCCTAAATGACCTCATCTAAGAAATACATCCTTAAAGTATTCAAAACCGCATTTAGGAATTTAAAAACCCATTAGGGTTTTACGGAAATTAAAAAAAAAAGTGGAAAATGAAATTTTAAAATTTTACTTTTTTTGCAGATTTTCAATTTTATCTTTATTGACAAAAACGTAAATGTGATCAGGGGAAAAGCAATTAATATGGATTTCCCCAGATTCTGCCGTTTTCAGAATATCCCCTTGTGGCCCCGTGCGCATTTGGATCAACCACAACCCCAGAATAGGAGGAGCAACCCACTGGCCCCGGGGCCTCATTTTCATTTCGATTTTTTTAAGGGCCATTTCAGTTTTCGGACACCCTAAGGGTTTCCCAAAAAATAATAAATTTTCCCCTAAAAAGACCCATATTGGAAATAAACCCCAAACCCACGGATTATATCCAGAGAGCATGAGTATATCCCACCCCACAGGGTTTCACAAATTTTTTAGCGTTCGGTCTGAAAATAAAAAAAAATATATTTTTTCCCCAATTTAAACTCAATTTTAGTGAAAATATTAAATTTTTTTCAAAGGAAAATTTTGGAAATAAAACCCCAAAATTGTGTTACGCAATTTCTTCCAAGTTTGGCAATACCCCCACTGTGGGTGTAAACTGCTGTTTGGCCATGGCAGGGGGAATTTGGGTTTTTGGGGCAAGATATTGGTGGGGGGCCCTGTCGCATCCAAAGCCCCCCAAAATAAAGAAAGGTGAAACCTTCCAGAAGTTGCCCCATTTTGGATTTAACACCCCTCAGGGATCTCATCTAAGGGTGTTTTTCATTTTGGGTGCAAGGGTTTTCCGTAGTTTTTTTTTAGCATTGGGCCAGGAAATGGGGGGTGGGGGGGGCGCAGTTCCGCCATTTTTTTGGGATTCGTTTTTACAGATTTCCATACGGATAAATGACGGGATAACTTTACTATGGGGTTTACAATTACAAGAATAAATTTTAATATTTTTTTATTTTACTACTTTTACACAATAGAACGGTTTTATAAAAAGTTGCATTCCCGGGAGTGTTTTTTTTTTTTTATTTTTTTAAACGTCACTGTCGGTTAAAAACATGCTAGTTTATCCCGCAGGTATCATTCAGCGATACCACATTTGTTTTTTTTTTTAATGTTTTACTGCTTTACCAATAAAAACCTTTTATTTAAAAAGGAAAAAACCGTTTTTTGATTTTTCACGGGGCCCGAGAGCCATAAATTTTTTATTTTTTTTTTTATGAAGCTTTTTTATGGGCTTTTTTTTTTCGGGGGAGTTTAAATTTTTTTTGGGAAAAATTTTTTTTTGGGGGGAAGACTTTTTGATCGCTTTTTAAAACTGTTTTTTTTACGGCAGGGTGAAGAAAAAACTGCAATCCTAGCATGTTTTTTATTTTTATTTTTTAAAAGCCTTTCCCCTGCAGTATCCTGACAATTAGTTTTACTCTGTGGGGTTTAGCGATTACGGGAACCCCAATTTTGTAGTTTTTTTTTCTGAAACACAATTTTTTTTAAAAAAAAAGTGTTTTTATTGTTGTAAAACAATATTTATTCATCGCATCTTCAAAAGCCGAACTTTTTTAAAATTTTTTCCCTATACAAAAAGATGGTAAGGTTTTTTTTTTTGGGATGAAACTGCGTTTTTAAATTTTGGCATCCTTTGATGTTGATTGATTTTTTGGGTATTTTACTCCATTTTAGTGCGCGGGAAACAAAAATGCAATTTTGTGACGTTTTTTTTTTTTTACGGGGTTCACCTAGGGGTTTTAAAAACTACAGATTTATAGGGGGGTCCTACCAAACCCCGGGGAACCAAATATGGGTACTTTACTTATTTTTGTCTTTTTTTTGAGGCGATTGGCGTTTGTAAAGGGGAAAAGGGCGATGTACGGTTTTTATTTTTTTTTTTGTGTTTGTGTTTTACTTTTTTTCCTTTTTACACTTTTCCCCCGAGGGAAAATTTCAATGAACGACGTCACCAGCTGTATATGGTCTCCAGGCAACATCAGTCACGCTGCCCACAAGGCATTTTTGGCATCGTGACTTACCAGCAACCCGGATGCTCTTATTCAGCATCCGGGGGTCTGGTAGGAGATCAGTACCGGGGCTGAAGCGCCGTTACGCCCGGGGCGCGGCAGCAGGAGCTCACTCCGGCCTGGGGGATCGGGATGATGCCCGGGTAATATAAACCCCTGGTTTCCCTGCCGCGATCTTTCGCCTCCGCTTGTGAGGGCGCAAAATCGCCTTACGTACTCATACGGCAATTTGCGGGAACCCCTACCCGAAATTGACATATGAAATACGGCAAATATTTGGGAAGGGGTTAAGGGCGTTGGGCCCCGGGGTGCTGACATCCACACTGGGGCGCCCTAAAGTAGCAAGCCCCTTTCCCCTGTTCCCCAGCCGGGGACAGCAACCTCTGTCTTCAGGCCGGGCAAAACAAACTCTTCCCCCAGGCCCGCTCTGCTCATGCAATGTCAGAAACCCCGGGGCCCTGAAAGGTCTGTACTCACTGTCCCGGGCCCCCCCCCACCCCGGCCAACCCCCAATTTTAAAATAAGGGGAACGTACGGTTTTAAAACACCCCAATTTCAAGTAGTAAAATGGCCCGCAGCCTCAGCAAATTTCATGAAGGGCAGAAAGTGAGGGGGAAATCTTCTAAACCCGGGGCACAGACAGCAAAAAAATTAAAGGGGGGCTGTTTTTCTCTTCCCTGCAAAATCCAAACACATTTTTTTTCTAAAAAAACTTAAAAAATGTTCCTTTTTCCCATAATACAAATTCAACTTAAAACAAACCACAATCCCTATCCCCCTTAAAAACCTGGGGGGTGCCTGTAGTACCAAATACCACCCCCAAAAAGGGCCCAACTTTAAATTTACCAGAACCCCAAACAAATAAATTTAAAAACAACCCCGTTACCCAATTTAAAACTGGGATACTGTTACTGACCAAAAAATGCACTTTTCAAAAGACAAATAATACCGCATACCCAATTTCCAATTTGTGGTTTTTCAAGGGTTTTACACAGGTGCTCCAAAAAAAAATATAAAGCGTTATAGCATAGTTACATCCAGTGACATCTTCCTTTTTCTTCTCCCCTGGGCCCAGATGTTTTTGAGACTTCATCTAGCCACGAATTGTCTCTGCAGAATTTATTGCACAAGCATCTCTTTTGCCTGGGACTTTTAAGCAGCCCCCCAAAAAAAACATTCCCCCCCTTTAACAAATGCCCCAAAAAGGTAATGAAACCCTCCTTGTGCCCCAAACAGTAAAATTACCCCTAGATGGTTATAGACCTTTTTTCTGCACACAGTTGTAGTCTTCATTTGTGCCCTGATAACCCCCTGAATTATAGGTTGTTACCCTTATTTGGTAGGTAGGTGTACCTCCAAATTAGGCAGGCAGATAGACCTCCTTAGGGTGGTTACTGGGCCCCAGTGGGGGTTTTAAAATTTTTGGGTACCAAAAAGTATTTTTTGGGAAAAGTGACCTTAGGCAGTCGCATGTCCCTGCTACTAGGTGGAGTACAACAGAACACCTTTAAGAGACGTGCCACTAAGGGAAGCCAGCAATTTTGTGTCAATAGTTGTAGGTTGCTGAGACGAGTAGCAGGAGCTGCGCAGGGATCAGGACTTTGTAGTACAGCCCCGATCTCAGCGCTGCTGCGAAGCCCGGAGCCGCAAACTCCGATGTCTGCTGCGACGATAAAAGATGTCGCTGCAGACGAACGACCTGAAATGCCTGACGTCAAAAGACGGTGGGCGGTCGTTAAGGAGTTAAAAGGATTTCATTAAAAGAGAGTAAACCTTTACACCGCAATAAAATAATAACACCTTGATGCGTTTCTCGGCATAACTGGCGCTACTTAGGAAGAATGTGTTACCCTATGTTTATGTACATACCTTCTTTCCTCTTGGCGTAGAGGGCACCCCCTTGTTCTAGATACAATCCTGGGTATTGTCTTGGGAGAGATCTCTATGTTGACCTTTGATCTATTTAAGGGGTTATCTCACTACATTGATTCATCATACCTCAGTCTTGTTTTCTTGGTTTCATTTTGAATTCAGGGGCGTGTTTACTGGATTCTACTAGGCTGCAACCAGTGCTGGCAACCAATCAAGAGAGATCAACAGGTCTGTAGCTATAGCAACCAGTGCTGGCAACCAATCAGGAGAGATCAACAGGTCTGTAGCTATAGCAACCAGTGCTGGCAGCCTATCAGGAGAGATTAAACAGGTCTGTAGCTATAGCGGGCCTGAGGAGCTGATGCAGCCCGTACAAGAGGGGATATCTAGGAATAGGTAGGACACTGTTAATGGACACATATTGCAAAGTGACTTGTTTTTGCAAGATCTTTAACATAAAAAGCAAAAAAAAAGCAATCCTTGTAGTGAGACAACCCCTTTAAACATATTTATCCCCAATGCCGTTGTTTCTCTAAACTAAACAACCCTAATCTTGCTAATCTTTCTGGGTATTGCAGTCCACCCAGTCCTTTTACTATTTTTGCTGCCCGCCTTTGAACTTGTTCAAGTTCTACAATGTCTTTCCTATGCACGCGTGCCCAGAACTGTCCACAATATTCCATGTGTGGTCTAACCAGTGACTTGTATACTGGGAGAATAATGTTCTCATCATGTGCCTCTATGCCCCTTTTAATGTACCCCATGTTCCTATTTCCCCTTGGCAGCTGCTGCCTGACCTGGTGTTTACTTTTAAAGTTTACTGTCCACCAGGATTCAAGTCCTTCCCCATCTAAATTTTACCCAGCATTTTTCTGTTTAACATGTTTTCATTAAATGGATTTTTCCTCCCCATGTGCATAACCTTGCAATTATCTGTATTAAACCTCATCTGCCATTTCTCTGTCCAGGCCTCCAACTTATCCAGATCCCTTTGTAATAACACATAATCCTCTATTGTGTTGATTACATTACAGAGCTTAGTATCATCTGCAAAGATTGATATTCTACTGTGCAATCCCTGTGCAAGATCATTAGTGAAAATATTAAAGAGGATAGGGCCCAATACTGAGCCCTGTAGTACCCCACTAGTAACAGGGATCCAGTCTGAGTATGTATCTTTAAATTTCACCACCCTTTGTTTTCTATCTCTGAGACAGTTCCCTTACCCACTTGCACACATTTTCCCCCAGTCCAAGAAATTCTCATTTTACTTACCAACCTTTTAGTGGCACAGTATCAAATGCTTTGGAAAAATCCAAGTATATGACTTCCAGTGCCTCACCCCGATCCAGTCTAGAACTAACCTCCTCATAGAAGCTGATGAGATTAGTCTGACAGGACCGATTCTTCCTGAGTATATGCATACAATTTCAAAGCTGCACTGACCTGGGATCTAGAGCATATGCCCTTGATCTTTGGGACATGTTTGTGAAAGCGGGACAGGCCTTGAATTCGGGCACTGTCCCACTGGATCCATGATGGTTTGTTGGCATACAGCCCCTTGTGCTGCCCCCTTGGTATTCAGGGTTTAGTGACATCTCAAGTCAGGATGTTGATTTCATATTTACAACAGTTGTCTGTAAGATATCACAGTTTACTACATGTATTTAACTTTTATACCGCTGTGTTGGCAAGAGAGTATTGTGAGAGATATAATTCACCTTTTCACCTGCTTTCTTATGGGGATTCGGAATTCTTTTATGTTGGATATTGCTCCTGAGATTATCTGATAACTCAAGGCAGAAGGCAAAGCTGGCAGAGTTTAAAAGGCATCTGTATCAGCCATTTCATTAAAACCTTATTTTGTGTAGGTCACCTTCTCGTTGCTAAAATCACTCTGTTGAGGTATGGACACGTGTATGAAAACTGTCTCAGTATAAAACTCTCTTTGTTGCCCAAAGAAACCAATCAGAACCCCCCAACCAATCAGAGCAACCAGCTCTGATTGGTTGCTATGGGCAACAAAGAGAGTTCCATACAGGGGTTGTCTCACCCCAAAGATTAGCTTTAAACATGTAAGGACCGGTAACTGAAATTGTTTTCCAAATATATTGTGTTTTTTTTTGGCTTTCTTGAGGATATGAGAGATTTTATCTGTTCTGAGTGCACATAGGTTTCTCTGGTTACCTTCCTGCTCCCCCATTCTCTCTCTGCTCTGTCTTATATGATAGCATGATTGACGACAGGTCGGGCTGCCGGCAGCTTGAAAACAGAGTGTCATCTCAAACAAGTAATTAGTCTCCTTTATATGTTTACTTTGAGCTCTGCAGCTCTCTGCACTTATAGATAACATCTCCTGCTCTCATGTCAGTGCTGTTAGAAGAGCTATGAATGGTAAGATGATATGCTAATCACTGCTATAGAACCACTCACAGCCTGACCAGGAAGAGACAGCATGCATGAATCTGAATCTGCTTTTAGCTCTGAAACTGCATGAAAAGGTTCACCAGCAGAACATTGCTCAGAGCATCACAGTGGCTCTGTCTGCTTTTCTTTACCCCATAGTGCATCCTGATGCCATCACGTCCTCAACTAAGCAAAGTGTATGCACCTGGCAATCCACATGATGTAGAAGAAAATGTGATTTTCAGACTAAGCCACCATCTTCGATTGCACCATGGTCCAATTCTAATGCTCATGTGTCCATTGTAGGTTCTTTTGACAGTGGACAGGGGTCAGCTTGAGCACTCTTACCGATCTGTGGCTACACAGTATCCTACACAGGAAGCTGCAGTGCCATGAGTGTCCTGACACCTTTCTACCATAGCTATCACAAACTTATTTCAGCAATCTGTCCTACACTAGCACCACTGTTGTATTTAAACCAACGGTAGGCGTAACTAGAGAGCCATGGGCCCCATAGGCAAAACTTTTTGGTTTCCCTCCCCCCCACCACCACCTACCCAACCACGAACATTTACCGGGACATCTTAAGTCATGCAGTTACTAGATAATACACGGAGTGAACACCTCACCATACATTTCACCATCATACCGCTACCAAACAAATCCCACTATACCAAGACCAACATTACTAATAGCGCTACTACATATGGACCTGATTATACCGCCAGAACAAGACCACAAATTACCACCACACAGTGACTGAATAATACCCCTATACTATTACTGAATACTACTATTACTGATTTTTGATGGACATATCACTTTTTGTCTCCTTATTTGATCCTAGCCATGTATCTGTTGTAGTTGTCATATTTTACTATGTTTGTCAAATTTGTTATTTATTAAAGATTGAATTGTATTTTATGGGAAAAAACTCCTGTCTTCTTATTGGTCTTTATGAAAAACCTTTGAGGTTTTATAATTAAAGTGTATACCCTATGTTTTGGGCAAATGTTTTTTTTGGCCTTTTTTTGGCTATCCCATTAAAAAAAGATCAGTATAAAAAGACCAATATTACACTACTAGGGGATTATACCTTGGTACATAGGGTCTAAGACTGTAATTCCCTTTTTACAGTGACCATATAGGGGTAGGTACATGTCACAAGCTTGTAGACTGTATATAACCACCATACAAGACAATATGTGGTAGGAACCATTGTCACAGGGCCCTTAAGGGCCCTTTTTTATTACCACCTTTAATTGACCATATAGTGTAGTACGATTTGTACAGTTACTCTTGTGATCACAGGTGTTTTTCCTTTTACAAGTCGTTGACTTTTTTTTTTTCTGCAGATTTGGACACAAATATCTTAGAATCCTCTCTTTTCTAACACCTCCCTCACTACCCTCCACCTCTGTACAAACTTTCAAGAAGTGGCAGAGTGGGTATAGTACATAGTTTAGAGGCACAGTCTCCTAGAGAAGAGGAACAGAGCATTCACCCCCCGGAGAAAGTGTTTTCAGCTATGGCATGTACCTCAATCATGTTACCAGGTAGATCCCCATTAGAAAGGTTGGCAGGCTCCAAGTATGTAGGCAGTACATAGGCCCCAGGTAGGTAGCTAGATTGACCATAGGTAGGCAATATTTAGGCCCCATTTAATCAGGTAGCCACCAGGTAGGTAGGTAGGCTGTAAATTGGCCACAGGTAGCGAAGTAGGCAGTAGGTTGGCCACAGGTAGGCTGTAGGTGGACCCCAGTTAGCTAGGCAGATAGGCTATAGGTGGTGCCCACATAGGTAGATAGGCTATAGAGGGGGGACAACATAGGTAGGTAGGTAAATAGGCTATAGGGGGCCCCAAATAAGCAGGCAGACTTTAGGTAGGCTATAGCGGTCCATTTAGATAGACAGTGTTTAGGTAGGCTATAGGGGCCATATAGATAGGCAGGCAGAGTTTAGGTAGCTATGGGAGCCTGTATAGGTAGGCAGGGATTAGGTAGGGTATAGGGCCCCATATAGGCAGGCAGGGTTTAGGCAGGGTATAGGGGCCCAAATAAGCAGACAGCCTAGAGGAAGGGTATAGGGGCCAAGAAAAGCAGACAGGGATTAGGTAGCTATAGTGGACATATAGGTAGACAGGCAGGCTTTAGGTGGTTTATAGAGGCCATATAGATAGGCAGGGTTTAGGTAGGGTATAGGGGCCCGTACAAGTAGGCAGGCAGGCAGGGTTTAGGTAGGGTATAGTGGCCATATATGTAGGTAGGCAGGGTTTATGTAACTCTAGGGGGCATATAGGTAGGCAGGTAGGGTTGAGGTAGGGTTATAGGTGCCATATATGTAGGCAGGCAGGGTTTAGATAGGGTATAGGGGCCATATAGGAAGGCAGGCAGGGTTTAGATAGGGTATAGGGGCCATATAGGAAGGCAGGCAAGGTTTAGGTAGGGTATAGGGGCTATATAGGTAGGCAGGCAGGGTTTGGGTAGGGTATAGGGGCCATATGGGTAGGCAGGCAGGGTTTAGGTAGGAATAGGGGCCATATAGGTAGGCAGGCAGGGTTTAGGTAAGGTAAAGGGACCGTAAAGGTAAGCAGACAGGGTTTAGGTAGGGTATAGTGGCCATATAGGTAGGCAGGTAGGGTTTAGGTAGGGTATAGTTGCCATATAGGTAGGCAGACAGGGTTTAGGTAGTTATGGAGGCCATATAGGTTGGCAGGCAGGGTTTAGGTGGATTATAGGGGCCATACAGACAGGCAGGGTTTAGGTAGGATATAGGGGCCCATATAGGTAGGCAGGTAGGCAGGGATTAGGTAGGGTGTATGGACCCACATAGGTAGGCAGGGAGGGTTTAGTTACGGTATAGCAGCCATATAGGTAGGCAGGCAGGGTTTAGGAAGGGTATCGGAGCCATATAGGTAGGCAGGCAGGGTTGAGGTAGCTAGAGGGGGCCCATATAGGTAGGCAGGATTTAGGTAGCTATAGGGGGGCATATAGGTAGATAGACAATGTTTAGGTGGGTTATAAGCACCATATAGGTACGCAGGCAGGGTTTAGAGCGGGTTTAGTTCCATATACATAGGCAGGTACGGTTTAGGTAACTTTAGGAGCCTCATGTTGGTTGGTTAGGCAGGGTTTAGGTAGCTTTTTGCTTCATTATTGATAAAATAATAAGAAATAGCTTACTTACCTTTCTCCATGCTCCCACAATGCAACACGTTCCTGACCAGCATGATGTGACATCATCCTGCCCCCTATCTTATCATTGTGGGCCAGAAGCTGGTAGGCTTTATCATTACACACTTTCGTAGACTTCAGCTGTTTCTATCTGTTTCAGCTTCAAATCCAGGGCCGAGTCTCTCTTCCCTGTAGGTGTGTATCGCCTATCAGGAGGCATGTCTCTCCTCACTGAAGAGTTGTGACATCATCATTCTGTGTGAAGCAGTGGAAGGGAGAGTATGTCAGCTCAGACCTCCTGCAATGTTCTTTTGTCTACAGAGCTGTCACCTGCCTCCCAGGCTGCACAAGCTCCTTGTAATCAGAATCCTTGCATTGCTGTAACCAGAGCACCTGCATTGCTGTAACCAGAGCACCTGCATTGGTGTAACCAGAACACCTGCATTGCTGTAACCAGAACCCCTGTATTGGTGTAACCAGAACCCCTGCATTGGTGTAAGCAGTTATTCATACAGCCTGAACTGAGAAAACAAATGTGAGGAATGCACGCTGCCCGACCCCCCTCTGTTATCAGGCAGGAGGTAGACAAGACTGTATAAGTATTTTATGAGGGAAAAGTGAATCTAACAGCTAAAGACTCAGAACTTGCCCAGATCCTTTACATAGAGTCGTCACTGAGAGATGGGCATAGATAGGAGCTGAGACAGCCTTTATTGTACACAGCCCTCTCAGGCAGTTTGTTTCACTTTTGTTTTCCACAGCTTAGAGGGGAGAAAGCACAGAGTGCAGGCAGCCAATCACAGCACAGGAGGCGTTTTCCGTGTCCGAACAGGCTGAATGACATATCAGTCATCCAATCACAAAAAAGAGGCCGTGTCCGGTCAACTGCTGCAGAAATAGCTATAGATGCGCAATTTAGCTCATATCTACTATACTAAGTGGCTTAGGTAAAGCAAATTACAAAAGTGCTTATTTTTACTGTCCCCATCATTAGAGATATGATCTCTGTAGCGAGAAAACCCCTTTAAGGCCTTAGGCCAATCAGGCAGATTAGTAGAGCAGAACGAAGGTGGCCTCACCACTGTTAAGATCGAGCAGTCCTGCCTTTGAATGCTCGGGACAGTGGACCTGGGCGTTCAGAGCCAGGATGCACTGGGTCCTGCAGCTCCGCCCTGCTGGCAGTTAACTGTTATGTTCATTGCCAGTGGGTACAGGAACAGAACTACCAGGGTAGCAGACGTACTAGCAGCTGCCGTGGAGCCTGGGCCCTGTAGCAGCTGCTATGTCTGCTATCTCGGTAGTTACGCCCCTGAGGCTAGCCTATATTGGGTATAGATTATGTCTATTTTTGAACATCCTCTTTAAAGTTTGAAAAACCAATTTTTTATATTTTTTTACACCCTAATAGGATATTCTGATTGTAATGCTTTATTTCTCCTGTGATTGTGCTGCAGGAAAACTGAATACTCACTAATAACAACTGATTGTTGGGATTCCCAGCAGAGGGAATCTTTGACCAATTTATTGTCCAGAGATCGTTCTTATAAGTAGGAATTGTCTAAAGAGATGAACCACTTGGCAACACACAAGAGATAAAATTGTTGGCCAAATCTGTTGCAGGATTGTCCAATGATCAAATGAGTAATGGGGGCTTCCTGACTCTTTCCAAAAGTGAAAAAGTGTCGGTAGCAAAAAAAAAAAAAATGGAAAATGGAAAAGCCTTTCTGACTCCTGTCAATAGCAGATGTTGGATTTGAATCTGCCTAATCACTGTTTCTTTTTATTTTAGACCCTTTGAAATAAACATGCCTGTTCGAGAGCCAGGTGTGTGTTCATGGGGAGTCAGGTGAAATAGTAGATTATCTGACATCTTAGGGTATGTTCACACAACATTTTTCAGATCCATTTTTTTATTGATTCAGTTTAATACTAAAAACCACTCAACATTATATAATAAACTATTTATCTAAAACATTTAAAAAATGTATTAGTTAAAACTTCTATAATTTCTATAAACGCCCATTCTATACCAAAAAACTGCTTTTATATAATTCAATACATATAAAAAGCGATTTTTAAGATTAAACACATGTAAAATGCTGGAAGTGCCCTCTATTAGGTTAAATCTGAAACACAATCCCAGAATGAAGAAAAAACCCCAATAAAACTACAATTTTTATTAAATTCCTTAAAATATATTCACTAACCCCTATTGTTGATACTAACATCAATAAATACAGACATAACGATAAGTACACATAGGGCAGTACAGTGAAGGACTAATAGTACAGATAAATAAGGCCCAAGATACGTCCCAACCATCCTAATCACAAAAAAAAAACTATATATCCATTTACTATCCCGCCCGGGCCCTATCCGTCCCTTAGGGAATGGGTTACTTAGGGGGTAACGTCCTATAAAGGACCCCCCCCTACCAAGAATACAAAACCCGGGTGGTCCCTCACTAATTTCCCCAAATCCGGGGCAAAAAGTCAATAAAAACCCTTATCGTTCTCTGTAAAAAGTTTAAAGTCCCATCATGGGCCAAAAAAAATCTCCCACCTTTCCCCCCTCTAAATTTAAGGGGTTTCATCGGGGGAAGCCTTTAAAAAAAATTGCTAAAAAAATGTTGCCCCACGATGTAAGCGCCCTTTATAAAAAAGCCAAGACCTCCTTAAATCCCACCCCCTTTTAAACTGCCAGCATAAAATTCCCTTTTTTTCCTTTGGTTGGAAACCAAGCCCAGGGGAAAACACCCCGCGTCTCGATGTAAAACAAATGCGAAAGCCGAAAACCATCCCGCATTTTCCCGTCCCCACATTTTTGTAGCGGGAAAAACGAAATAAAAAAATGCCATCACCAAATCAATGTCCCAACTTACAGTACTACCCGCACTAACTTTTGCCCCCCCAACATTCAGAGGAAACCATAACGATCAAGGGGGCACCCCGCACCTACATTTTCCCCCGGTCCTGAACCATATTACCATCCCGGGAACAACCTCTCCCAAAACCACACGGGCCCCGGGTATTCCAAAAAAAAAGCGCATCCCCAAAACACAAAAGCGCACAAGTAATTTGAAACTCCCCCCCGGGAAAACCCCAAAAAAAAAGGCCCCTTCATAAATAAAAAGGGAAAATTTAAAAGGGGAAACCTTTTTGAAGAAAAGCCTTGCAACTATACAAAAAGTTTAAACAAAAAAAAAAGCCCCAAAATTTAACGCCCGTTTTAATGAAAAACACAAAAAATATAAGAAAAGGCAAGCCCAAAAACAATAAAATAAAAATAAAAGGGGAAAAAAAAAAAATTACAATAATGACCCCTTAAATTGATAAAATTTTATAAATTCTGGGTAAAGAACCTAACTCAGCCCAAAAACTCCATTCCCCTTTTTACAATAATAAAAATTAACCAGCAAACCAAGGCAAAAAGTTTTTACAAAAAGCCCCCAAAAAATGTAAACTCATTTAAACCTTTTGGGTTTTTACGGATTTAAAGTCTAAAAAATCATTGTGCTTTTCTTTCCGGGTTTTTCCTGACCCAAAATTTCCCCCTTTTCTGGGCGGGGAAACGTACAATCTCAAAACCAAAAAATTTTTAAAACATTTTCGGATCACCCATTGGTATGCCCAAAAATTTTTGTCAAACAATCGCCTGAAACCCCTTCTGTGCCGTAATCACCTAGATAAACTCCTTTCCTGCACGTAATTGGCAACTTTTTTTCCCAACATAATACGATTACAGGCACATTGCATTTTAAACAAACCCCCTTTTTTGAAAATTGAAAAAATCCCTTGGGAAATACCCTTTAAACCAAATTCTAAACACAGAATGTTTGGGTTTTTTTGAAATATAAGACAAGCCACAAAATTTAAACCCCCACATCTGAACATGTTTTTGGGGGCGTCTTTCCAGCCATAACCCGTCCTTCAAGGGCAAAATCAAAATTGACTAGGGAACCAATCTGTCCCGGGGGGACCTACCAACGCCCGGTTATGGTTTTATGGTTTTTTGGGGTAAAAAATCAGAGAGATCAATTTTTTCGGGCAAAAAACCCCCAGAAATTTTTTCCAATATTCTCCTCATCCTTTAAACCCTGTTATCAAATTTGGTAATAAACCTTCTTTTTTCTGACCCTTCTAAATTTTTTTACTTTTTGGGGCCCAATAGGTCCGACGTTCCATTCTCTACAAAAAACTAAAAAGTTTTCCTCGGGCTTTCAAGGTCGAAAGCATCCTCCTCTTTTTTTAGAAAAAAAGGGGGGAACCCGTATTTTTCGAGGATCGTCAACAAGAACCCGGGAAGAGTTTAAGGGGGGGATGATAACCCATTTTTTAATTTGAAAAGGACCGGAAAATTATCTGAAGAAAAAAATTTTAAAAAATCACGGGTCTTTCTTTATGTCCCCCCCAACTCTTTTTGTTTCCCTTGTTTGGCCCAAGGGAAAATTAACCTCTTTGTACGAAAAATTAAAGGGAAAAAAATTTTTCAAGCAAAGAGACAGGCAAAAGCAGATAAATTGGGGGGGAGGGGGAAAATTTGGGAGGGATTAAAACCCTTTGGGGAAGACCTTTTGGGGGAAAATTTTTTCATTAGTCCCTCTACTGACCTGGTCCCCCGAAAAGACAATTTTCCCCCAAATAAGAATTGCCCAGAAATTGATGTTTTTTTCTAAAATGAATTACAAAAGTTTTTGGAAAAATTTTCCCTTGTAAAAACGGGGTATCCAGCCCAAAATTACTCACGTCAGAGATGGAATCCTCCGAACTAGAGAAAGATCAGTCTATCCTTATAAAACCCCTGGGAAAAGGTGGAAAAATTGTAATCATGACCCCCTAAACAATACACCAGAGGGTTTAAATAGCCTTTAAAAGAATAGGAATTGTTAGGGCAATTTTGGGGAGTGACCCCACCTCTAAATTTTTTTTCCCGGATTTGGGAAAAAATTTGTTATTGATGCCAGGAAAAAGGGGTTTTTAAATCGGGAAAAAGAATGCAATTTTCATCTTGAATAGTCCCCCCAAAGTCCCCCCTTTTTAAAACACTCCCGAAAACCCATAAGGGAATAAATCCAAAAAAAGGGGAAGACCAAATTGTCTGGGGCATTGACTCGTTACCCCCAGAATGCAAGTTATACGTTGAAAAATATTGAAAAAAAATTCGTAACTTTTTTTAAACCCCGTAAAACCGTGTTTACCCAACTTATGAAAAAACTGGGGAACTTTTTTGGATATTTAAAACCCATTTTTTCCCTTATAATTAATTTTGAAGCTTTTATAGTTTGTAAACCACACAAAGGGGGTTTTTTTTGGCTTTTTGAGAATTACGAAGTATGGGGGGGTACAAACAGGGAAAAGAGGTTGTTTGTACGCTTTTTAAAAATTTTTATCTTAAAACACAACAATTTCCTTTTTTGCCTCAAAAACCCCCCCACCAGCTCAGGGGGACTGCAATGGGGACCCGGGTCCCACAAATCAATTTCTCTACCGGGGCCTGGTGGAGGAAAGTTTTGGTTTTCGTAAATGAAAATGAGGAAGGGACTTTGAGGATTTTTTTCGGGGTCTTTCAAAGATGAAAATTTTTCATTCGGGGGAAGGGCCCCAGGAACCCCTTTGACTTTTTTGCTCGACCAATAAAAAATGAGTTTGGGTTTAAAAAAAATTTCACCTATGATTGGATACAGACAAAGAATTTTTTCTGGATGTTAAAATTTTCGAGAACCTATAATGGGACCTTTGAAACCCGTAACTTTGGGAAACCAACGCCCCCAATAGTTTGCCCCCAAAATTGGCATAGCCATCACCCAAAATTCACTGAAAAGGGTATACCGAAGGGCAGTTTCTTAGAGTGAAACAAACTGCTCACAAAAAAAATTTTTTTTTTAAAAACCCAAAAAGTAAATTTTGGAAACCCGATTCCTCACCCTCGGGGGAAACCAATTGAATTAACCCAACCTTTTTAAAGAAAGCAAGAAAAAGGAACAAACAAACCAAATTGGCCCCCAAAAGAAAAAGATGAAAGGGATAGAAAATGGGCAAAGGATTATTACCACAAAAAATAACGGGTCTAATGAGATGAGGAAAAATTTGGGAGAAAAACGGGGTTTTTTTTGCAGACAACTTTGACCCCCTCTGATTTTTTAAAACCCAAAAAAACCACAACTAACTTTCCGACGTGGTGGGCCCGCGGGACAGTTTGGTTTTCAAACCCTTTATGATCGCCCAAAGAAGAGGGGTAAAAGGGGCTGGAAAAACCCCTAAAGGCTTTCAATTGGTGAAAAATTTGGGGCAGGGCCCCCTTAAATTACAAACAAACCAAATCATTCTTTGCAGAAGGGTAAGGAGTTTTTTCCAAAGGATTTTTTAAATTGAAAAACGGGGGGTCAGATACCAATGCAAATGTGCCTGAATCGTTTTTTAAATTTGGAAAAACCCTTTCGCCAATTACGCGCGGGAAATAGGAGATAAACTGGGTGATATCCCAAACAAAAGGGGAAAACAGCGTTTGCTCGACACAAATGGGACACACACAATGGTGATCCGACATGTTTGAAATTTTTGGGTTTATAGAGATTGAAAACACCCCTCGCCTAAAAAAAATTTTTGGAAACAAAAAAACCTTTATAAAGGAAGCCCCAATGGAAATTTTCAACTAAAATCCGTAAATCCAAATGGTTAAATGAGTCTTTAAAATTTTGGGGATTTTTTTGTAAAGTTTTTTCCCCTTGGTTTGGGGGGTTGTTTAAATTTTATTTTTTGGGTCATAATCAAAGGAGAAAAGGGGCCGGGAGTTAGGCTTTAACTCCCAGAATTTATCAATGTATCAATAAAAGGGGATACATCTTTTTAAATTTTTCTTTTTTTTTCCCTTTTGATTTATATTCTCAATTGTTTTTGGCTTGCCTTTTCTATACTTTCCTGTGTTCTCATTACCGCGAAATTTTTTTGAGTGCTTCATTTTTTGAATAATCTGTTTGTATATGTTTTCAAAGGGTTTTGCTATCAAAAAGTTACCCTTATAAATTTTTCCCCTTTTATTTATGAAGGACATTGCATTGGGGTTTCGGGGGGGAGTTTACACATTTCTAAAGGCCCCCTAATAGTGATAGCGCATCGCTTTATTAATTTGGGAAAACCGGAGCCAGTGTGGTGGTAGAGGTTTTTTTCCGGGGTGTAAAAAAGGTTTCATGACCGAACCTCCGAAAAAGCGCGGCCCGCGGGACTTGATTTTTTATGGAATCCCCGAATTGGGGATCAAAAGTTTTGCCATACGTTTCCTGTAATGGGTTTGGGGGCCCTTGATAGAAATGGAAAAAGCAATTTTTTTAAAACGTTTTTCCCAAGCTACAAACATTTTGGGGCCCCTAAGTGAAAGTATGATTTTTGCATGGGGCAATGTTACATCGAGACGCCGGATGATGCCCGCAAGGGCAAAAGGTTACCAACACAGGAAAAAAAGGTAGTTATGCTGGCACGTTTTAAAAGAGGGGGTAATTTTTGGAGGGCTTGGCTTTACTTAAAAAAAGGGCGCCCAAATTGTGGCGCAAACCATCTTTTCAGCAAAATCATATAAAGGGTTTCCCCCGAGAACCTTATTGAGGGGAAACGGTTTTGGGGGATTTTTTTGGCCCAAATGGGGCTTTCTTTACCCCAGGGGAAAAGATAAAATTTTTTTAATTACTTTTTTTTTCCCCGATAGGGATTAAGAGAGGGACCACCAGGGTTTTGTATTCCCTGGTAGGGGGGTCAACAGGAAAGATTACCCCCTAAGTAACCCAACAAAAGGGGCAAAATAGGGCTGGGACAATATAAATGGAAAATATATTTTTTTTTGTGGGTTTGGGTGTGTTGGGACCGTATCGGGGGCCCTTTTTTATCTTACAAATTTTCCTTCCCCGTACTGCCCTAGTGTACATTAAAGTTAATTTTTGTATCTATTGATGTTTGTATCAACAAAAGGGGTTTGGAATAAATTTTTTTAAAAATTTAAAAAAAAATTGTAGTTTTAAATTTGGGGTTTTTTTTTTCATTCGGGATTGTGGTTAATAAACCCCGGGAAAAGGCCTTAGGGCTATTTTTGACATTTTAAAAAAAACTGAAAAACCCTGTAAAAAGCTTTTAATTATGCGCCCACTAAGGCCTTTGTAGGGGAAACACAAGTAAAAAACCATTCAGTTTTTAGCCCCCCCTATTCGGCTTTAAGGAAACACAAGTTAAAAAAATTTCAAAAAAGCGCCCTCAATTTGGCTTTGTAGGAAACACATGTAAAAAGCTTTCCCGTTATAGGGGCCTCTATTAGGCCCCTTTGTAGGGAAAAACAAGTAAAATGCTTTCCCGTTTATCCCCTCTATTAGGCATCCTCTTTCACCAAAAACTTTAAATAAAAAAGAGGTCATTAGGTAACTAATTTCAAATGGGCCCTTTAATCAAATGAGACCCCCTTGGGGCCGATTTATATATTAAATACCCTTACATACATACATACATTTTTTATGAAAGGGAAAAGTATATTCCCAATATTACTTAAAATTCTACCTTTTCAAAACTACCCCTTGTGTTTTTTATATTGAAAAAAGGGAATCCGAAAAACTCATAAAAAACCCATGAAAAACCCCACCCAAAAAGCTCACTGCTGCTTTTTTGGATACGTTTTTGGGATCCCTTTTGGTTTCCCCATTTTTTCCCCCAATTTTTTTTCTTCTGGGAAAAAACAGAAAAAAAAAAAAGGATCAAAAACGAAAAGTGAACATCCCCTTTTTGGGCCGCTTTAAAATCGGGTTTCCCGGTCTCCTTTGGGGTATCCATTGGGTCCCTTTGGAAAAAAGTACCCCGAAGATCCCAAAAAAACCCGGGGAAACACGGTAGAGCATAAAAGGGCAAACATAGTCAAATTTTGGGGAAATTTTTTCTTTATCCCCTGTTTTTTTATGTTTTAAAAAGTTTTAAACACAAAATCTTGGAAAACTTACTCGGGCATCTCAAGCACTGATTTGGGAAAAATTTACGGACATTGAAGGAACAAAAAAAAAATAAAAAAAAAAACTAAAAAAAATTTTAAAACAAAAAATAAAAAATCAGCTGCCCTAAAAATTCCTGAGGATACATCCATTATCGCCCTTAAAAGGGAAACTTTTCACCCAAATTTTTTTTTTTTTTACTAATTTAAAAAAAAATGGTTTTTATTTTTTTACTGTAGATTCTTTAAATTTTTTTGTCTGTATTGATTGTGGGGGGGGCCCCTCTTCCTGAGCTGCTTTTAAAAGAAGCTTCATGGAATAGGGGGTGTGAACTGGGTCAGTTCCCCCAAAGGGGAGTTTTCTAGGCTCTGTGACCTGGGAAGAAGTCAGTGTGCAGGAGGGAAGAGAGGGAGTGTGACTGGTGGATCCGTATATCCATAAACCATTTGTGTCCCCCGGGCCCGGTTATCTGTCTAATAACAGGAGGGGCTGCTGAAAAAATTTTTTTCTTAAGAACAGAAAAATAGCGGGGCTATAGGCCCAGTTGGCCCAAAAATGAAAAACGCCCCGGGTTTTTTGTATTTTAAAAAAAAATGTTGATAGTTTAAAATGGGATATTAAAAAAACACCCTGGAAAAAGCTTTTAAAAAAAAGTGTTTTTTTCACAAAGACATGGGGGAAAAAAAAGGTCAATTTTTCTGATGAAAACCCTTTCCTTCAAAATGGCAACCAAAAATAAAGGGAAAATGAGCAAACATAGTTTAAGAACTAAATTTGTCAATTTTTTTTTTTAGTCTGCCCCTGTATCTGCTGAAAAGACATATGCGGTATGTTTTACATGGGGTTTTTATAAATAAGTTTTTGGGTGCCCTGGGAATTAATTTAAAGTTCAAAATGTGGGTTACATTTTATTTAAAAAGTAAAATATGTTTGTTACATACGTTTTTGCATTGCCAATTGACATATCAATTCTTGATCTGTTTTACGCATTGAAAAGCCCATAGAAAACAATGGGGATACGTTTCTGCAGTCCAGAAAATGTATCTAATAACGTTCCACACCTTGTGGTACATCTTTGGGTATGTTCACAAGGCGTATTGAGGCGCGTATAGTACGCTCCGCAATACGCTGGGTGCTGATCAGCGCACAATTCCAAAGCACGGGGGGCGGCCCCATTGATTTGCATTGTCAGTGGCGTGTAATCGCTGCTAACAATTAACATGTCAATTCTCAATCGTATTGTAGGTGTAGGGGGACGACGCGTAATCCTGAGCTCTCTATGAGAACTATGGATTACCGTAATTGCGGCGCGCATTTCGCCACGTATAACGCGCAACTTCACTGCAGACATTGGGGTTTGCGGTTCCCGGCGACACAGCAGTGCGGAGATCCGGATTGTACTTCAGAGTCCTGTTCCCAGCACAGCCTCTGCAAGTGCCGGGGAGCAGGGGAAACCTCCAATCCCCAGCGCTTAACCCTTTCATTGTTGCAGTTCGTGACCGCAGTGTAATCAAAGGGCTTTCCCCTGCTCTGTCGTATAACAAGCCTGAAGTCTGGCACACTGTGTGCTGCCCTGATTGCTGCCTGTGTCAAACTGACACATATTATAATGTATTAGCATATATGAATATGCTAATACATTACTAAGTGTAAAAAAAGAAAAAAAAACAGTTCTCCCTTTATAGAATTTTTTAAAAAAGTAAAAAACATAAAATGTGTCTAAAAAATAAATAATAAAGTACAAATAAATATTTAATAAAACATAATTGTGCATACATTACACACACACAAAAAACTACAAATATTAGGTATCCACACGACCTTAATAACCTGTAGAAGTTAATAACAAGTTAATAACTCTCGTCGCGCCAGGACAACGGCTTCACTTTTTTTGGTTTAGTGAAACATATTTTCGATATTTTTTACATTATAATTTTATGATTTTGGTTTAGCCTATTCTATTATGTAGAATCTCGTCAAACTAACTACTACGTGAGTCAGCTGATTCTAATAAGGCTGCTTAGATCATAATGCATGTTGTGTTATCTGCAGCTTGGAGGAATTTTGGGAATATGGAGTCTACAGCTGTGACTACCCAAATATTATGAGTCAAAACAGTTCTGTTTCTGCACCGTGTTTCTCAGGCAACAATGGTGGGGCTCGGCCACACAAGCCACTTTTTCAGCCTGACACAACAGATAAAACGGTATGATGCCTGTGGATTTTGCTTACATGGCATTACACAGCATTACTTCTAAGATCTCAGCTTAAGTGATCCTTTCACAGCGGAGACAACAATATTTATCACATTCACTATGAAAGGCATGTATTTTTCCATAAATAAATGTGGATTTTCATAAGATTTTCTGCTCTGGTTATAGTGACTCACATAGCTTTGTTGTTGAGGAACATCTTAACCTTAAAGATGTTCTACAAGATATGGAATCTTCATGAATTCCCGGAGACACAGCCCGGAGTACAGGTTTATTTTCTTCAGGATTTTACGATGATGATCTGCAGAATATGTTGGTCCAAGTTATTACAAGTTTAATTTGCTACATCAAAGAGTTAGTTATCAAAGTTTATTGAAAAAAAAAAATGTGTCCAGGCAGCTATACATGTAGATAGAATACAGCAGGACAGACACAGTAGACCCTTCACTAAGGAAAGCAAGGCAGCCCTAAAAGAAAGCAGGCACCCACAAAAGAATTATACTCCAAAAAACCCCAAAATAATAAAAAAGGTTTCCAAAGGGGGTAACAGAGGAAAAACCCGGACCCAATAGCAAACTTTTGGAGGAACAACCCACACCCTCCGCCACCTTGACCGAAATTTACCAGGGGCCTCTTAAAATTAATACAAGGACAAAACTTCACCATACTAGTCATGTCTTCCTCAAATGCCCACCAAAAAAATCTACTATTCCAAGGGCCAAAAATTTTCAATAACACCCACTATAAAAAGGACCTGATTAAAAACGCCAGAACATAACCAATATTTCCACCCTTTTTTGACTGAATAATATCCCTACAATATTATGAATAAAGATTTTAAACAAAGACCATCATTGATGCCAAATAGTGACCAAAATAGTGGTAACACCAAATTTTACAAAGGTTTCCTAAAAAAAATGTATATTACCTCCCTTTTAGTGAAAAAAGAGTGGATATACCAGTGTAACCCCAGGTTGAAGACGTTTATTACCCCATACAGGACCCCTATAGTGGGGGAAAAAAAGTGAAAACAGGCTTTGCCGACTGATTAAAACCTCCAACATTTACCAAAAAAGTGGGAGGAAACCCGTGTACACAGGTAGGAGGGGCGGGGGAAATTTCTTCCCGGGGCGAATTTAAAAAAAGTTAAAAAAACAGCTAAATTTTTGGGTGCCCCAGAGCCCAGGGGGGAAATTGGGGGGTGGGGGGTGGGGGTGTTGTCCAGGTTAAATTTTTCAGAGGGAGCTTGGTTTTGGTCTTCATACAATGTTGTTTTTAGTATGACACGCACATTTACCGCCGCCGCTCTTAGAATGCTTTTAAATTAAAATTCCCCGGGGAATTAAAGGGCAAAAATGGGCCAAAAAAATGAAGGGGAATTAGCCCAAAAAAAATCCCTGGCAGCGGGCAGGGCCCCCCCCCAAAAAAAAAAAAAGCTGAGGGCACAGGTGCCAAAATAATTGGAGGGGACGGGGCGGCAAACACAAACAGCAAGAGGCCAGAGAGTGGCAAATGACATTCTGGGGGGGGGGCAAAAACAGGAGTAGGCCACAGAGTGGCAAATGACAGAGAGTGGGTGAGGCATCAACAGCAACAGCAGCATGAGGTCAGAAACTGGCACTATAACAGAGTTTGTAGGTTACAGCAGCAGCCACAGCAGCAACATGAGTTCAGACAGTGGCACAATGACACAGTGTGGAGGTGGCAAAAACGGTTTGGGCCCAAGATGGCACAATGACACAGTGTGTAGGTCAGACAGCGACGCAGCATCATGAGGTCGACGGGCCCAAGAAGAGTGTGTAGGTCACGGGCGCCACAGCGCAGCATGAGGTCGAAGTGGCACAATGAACAGTGGGTAGGTCACGGAAGCAGCCAAACCCCAGCGCAGAGGTCAGACAGTGGCACAATGACACAGTGGGTAGGTCACGGAAGCAGCCACAGGCGCATGAGGTCAGACAGGGGCCCAAAAGACACAGTGTGAGGTCAGGGGCAGCGCCCGCAGCAGCATAGGTCGGGCATGGCACAATGAATTCTGGAGGTGGAAAAAAACAGGATTTGGCCACGAGTGGCACAATGACAAGAGTGGAGGTGACGGTACGCAGCATGAGGTCAGACAGTGGCACAATGACACATGAGGTCACGGCAAGCACAGCAGCAGCATGGGGTCAGACAGGGGGCCAATGACATTTGGGGGTGGCGAAAAACAGGAGTGACCAGAGGGAAACAATGAAGAGAGTGGGGTGCGGGCAGCGCAGATGAGGTCAGACGTGGCACAATGACACAGTGTGTAGGTCACGGCAGCAGCCACAGCAGCGCTGAGTCAGACGTGGGACAATGACACAGTGTGTAGGTCACGCAGCACCCCACAGCGCAGCATGAGGTCGACAGTGGCACAATGACACGTGTGTATCATGGCGCAACAGATGAGGTCAGAAGGGGTACAATGACATTTGGAGGGGGCAAAACAGTAGTAGGCCACAGAGGGCACAATGACAGACTTTGAGATGACGGGGGGCGCGCATGGGGGTCAGAAGTGGCAAATGACATTTAGAGGGGGAAAAACTGGGTGGGCCCACAGAGTGGCACAAGGGACAGAGGTGGAGGGTGAGGGGCCCAGCGATGAGGTCAGCGTGGCACAATGACATTTGGGGGTGGCAAAAACTGGAGTAGGCCACGGGGCAAATGACAGAGAGTGGAGGTGAGGGGGCCCCCACAATTTAAAATCACTTACTTCTGGGGGGGGGGTGGGAAAGGGGGGGACCAACGGGATAGGCCACAGAGTGGAAAAAGACAGAGGTGGAGGTGAGGCGCGCAGCATAAGGTCAGGGGAGTGGCAAATGCATTCTGGAGGGGGGAAAAAAAACAGGAATAGGCCCACAGAGTGGACAATGACACAGTGTCTAGGTCACGGCAGCAGCCACGTAGCAGCATGAGGTCAGACAGTGGCACAATCCTTTCGGGAGGGGGCAAAAATGGGTAGGCCACAGGTGGCAAAATGACGAGGTGGGGTGAGGGCGGCGGGAGCAATAGCTGGGTAGAGGTGGCAAATGACCAGTTGGATGTCATGGCACCAGCAACAACGCAGCATGAGGTCAGACAGTGGACAAACAGAGTGTGGAGGGGGGTTGGAAAATCCCAGTCCCTGGTAAAAGAGGGTTGGTGGAGATGGAGAAACTGTCAGCAGATGTGTGGCATGGGCGGGTGGGCATCAGAATAGTGGCTGAGGCAGGTTTTTAAACCCGATCATTTTTCACAGTTTGGGTGAGGCGTTGGTGATTTTAGCTGACGCCCAAAGGGATTGGTGTGTGGAAATCCTGGCCCATAGTGATTCATTTGACAAAGGGTAAGTGGTTTCCCCATTTCCCGTGGACAGGGGTTCCCTTGGGGGAACGATGGCCCCCCCCGCACTGAAAAACCCGCTCTGATGCCACATATGGGCCCGGGGGGACAGCTTCTCCACTGTAAAATGGCAAAATTCGGCCCCAATCCCGTTGGCTGCCCAGAGTCCAGCAATCTTTAACTGGGGGGGCAGAGTGTGCCAAGAGGCCCCACCTGTTGGTTCGGGTTGTCCCGGTTTCTGTGCGGGGGCTGCCCCCCTCACTAGGCGGTGAAGGAAGCTGCTATCGTGACTCCAGACTTGGTTCTGCTGATGGGGCTGGTACTGCTCCGACCCCCCCCCCCTTTCCCCCAAAAGCCCCGGCGGAGTACGGGAAAGTGAAGAAACCCCCCGGTCGACCCGTCAGAGGAGGGCGAGCCGCCAAAGGAGCGGCCAAATGCTACGGAGGATTTCCCCATGTTTTTGTGTTTGTCCTCCCTTCAATAGCTGGGTCCTTTTGGACCGGGACGAGGGTCATAGGGGGGGAGCCAGAAGTCATCCCCCCTGCCGGATGTGGGTTTCGGCTGTCATAGCCGGCAAATCAGCATGCTGCGGGCCCTCTGCACAAATGACCCCCAGGGCTCCCTGCCTCCATTTTCCCCGTATATGCCACGGTGCTTGCGGTCATCTGCTGTCTTCCTCATCTCCATCTACCTCCCGCGCTCCCGTCCTCCTTCTTGTACCTGGTAGAAAATCCACTCATTTCCCAGACAAAGCTTTTGTCCATGTCCCCCCTTCCCCCATTGGTCCCCCCCGTATGTGGCCGCGGATGTGTACCACGTCTCCGTCCCCTGCCAGACAGTTTTTAGCATTTTGTTCCCGGTATGAAGCAGTGGAATGGTTTTCATCCCCTTTGTCCTGGGATGACAAATAATGGCCTCCCCGAATGGCCTCAACAAACGGGAGGTATCAGCATGAGTGCCCCTGGTGCATCAAAGTTACACAGGGGGGTATCCTGTGCCGGATCACAAAAAATCGTTAAAGGCCTTTTCTGTTATAAGCGGCCAACATGTGCAGGTGGGAATTCCAACGGGGGGAAAATCGCTTCCAAAAAGCGTGTTTTGGGGGAGGGGCCCTTCTGCACGCAACTCGGGAGGGGGTTCCTGGCTTTGTAGAATGGATGAAATGCATGTACAGTTTCCTGGCCCTTTTCAGAAATTTTTTGAAGATCGGGGGAAGCTTCGGAACCCTTTTTAAACCGAGGGAAAAACGTTGCCATGCAGGGCGCATGGACCATCCCCCTCGGGACAGCGCGGACACCTGTTCCCCCCATTGTCCGTCACCATGGTTTCCCATTTGCAGTTGGGGTGGAGAAAGCCACACATCGATTTCTTGCTGAAAGCAGGAGCAGTTCCTCCCTGTGTGATTGTTCGCCCAGGCAAGCCGGTGTAGAAAATGCATGACACCGTGTGCCCTACACATGTTGTAAAGGAGCAGTATTGTGGGGGTGAGATGGAGGTGGTGTGGAGGAGGAGGAGGCGGACATTGGCGCAGGAGCCGCAGTTTGACACCGTGGAGGAGAAAGCGGCGCTGCTGCTGTTGCTGACGGCGGCAGGATAGACCACCCAGCTGAGCACGTTTTCTCCCAGGGCCTGGTTGGTGAGCTGCATGTGTTGACGCAGGGCCGTGGTGCCAAAGTTAGACTCCCTGGCCACGCTTTACTTTCTGCCACAGATTTTCTACATATACCTTATTATTTGGCTCCGCCGGTGTCTTAGCAAAGAACTGCCCACCACCGCGAGTAATTCGGATTTTACCGCCAACGCTCCGCACTGAGTGACTACTGCCGTGCTGCTCGCTGAGCCCCTGTGCCACTACTTTTTTTGGACCTGCGAAGGGGTCTTTTTACGTGATGCTTGTGCTCACCGAACTCACACTGCCTGCAATCCTGCTGACTCTACGGCCACACGAACCACCTTGCTGGCTGCACCGCTGCCTGAAGCGCGAAGCTGACGCCTCCTTCTCCTGATGATGATGAAGCCCTTGCCTCACCCGGCTCCCAATGTGCGTGGCTACATCATCATCTATTTGTGTTTCATCGTCTTCGCAGTACTGCCGGTCTCATCACCGTCCTTGGTATGAAGTGGCTTGACCCCTCACATAACATGACCCCTGCCACTCTCAACATCTATACTTTGCCGCCTTACTGCAAGAAGCAGGGGATATTGCCACATTTTCTTCGCTCGCCAGTAGCTTCTGACTGCCCTCCTCAAATTGTTCATCACTCGCTATATAGTGGCGCTGAGCCCAGACAAATAGTTGAATCTCTGGCTGAGGGTTTCCGGATGGGACAGAGGCGGGTTGAGGACAGGTGGGGGCCGCTGACCCGGCATTCCCGGCCCATGCCAACTAAGGTTGTGTTGATCGTTCCCACCCGATCTTGGTGGGTTGTCAGATGTCATCTGGGAGGAAGTGGATGACCTAGTAAACCAACCCAAAAGAACTTGGGGTTGGGGGGTGGTCAACACACGGTTTCTACATGACACCGCATATGGGCCTACCGAGTGACCCCTGCTGCGAGTCCCCTTGTTGTGCTGCGCCCTGGCCGAAATTTTTTTGCCCTGCCCTCGCAGTTGAAGAGCCTACCCCTTCTGTCTGACTACTGTTTTTTCAAAAATTACAGACACTTTTGATGAAGATTCTGTATATGATAAAAAAACCACCCTGTATTTGACCCCAAAATAACCCAAAAAGCTTGGGTAACCTTTGGATAAAAATTGAGCTCCACAAAGGGCGGGAAAAAATTGACTTGTATTGCCGTTTAAAAACTTTGTTTTTTTACTGAATAAAAAGCACAACAGGCTTAATTAACCCTTTGGGGTATGAATTATGCTACAGAATTTCTTCTGTGGCGGGGAAAAACAAAGTTTTTTTTATGAGTACAACTGCGAACAACGCTTAATTAACCCCCCCGGATGTAAAATTGCGCAAAACAATTGACAACCACAAACTACGAGCTTTGTAGCGTGTTTTCAAAGGCGTGTTTTTTCGCTATACAACAAGGAAAAAATTGTAATTAACTTTCGCTTGTGAATTTTGCTACAGGAAAAAGTATTTTTGGCGGTGAAAACATTTATTTTAGTACCACAGCGAAAAAAAAACGCTTAATTAACCCCCCGGGGTAAAAATTTCGCCAAAAAAATTGAGCAACCACAAACTCGAGCCCCCCTTTTTTTTTTTTTTTTTTTTTTAGCGTGTTACAATGGCGTGTTTTCTACCCTACACAACAAGAGAAAAAATTTTTAAATTAACCTTCGCTTGTGAATTTGGGTAAGGAAAAATGTATTTTTTTGGGGGTGAAAAAAACGGTTTATTTTAGTACCACAGCAGCAGAAAACGCTTAATTTAACCCCCGGTTTTAAATTGCGCAAAAGAAATTTAGCAGCCAAAAATGAAGTGGTATTTGTATTGTAAAAACGCTGTGTCTTTAAATGAATACAACAGGAAAGGGTTAGATCCCCCTTGGATATTCAATGTGTGTGAGCGATAGCCCAAAAAATGTATATGCGCTGCACTGGCGCACACTGGACTTCAGATCCAAACCCCCACAAAATCAGAAATAGAAAATTAAGAGAAGCAGTCTCTGAAAACAAGCTGAGACACCCCCCAAAAATCCTGTATTAAAATCGTTTTTTCAGTAAGAGCTATCACAAGCACCCGGGAGACCTTCCCTACTCATTCAGTGAGAGGGGTGTGAGCTCCAGCGGCGCGCCGGGTCTTATATGTGCGGTGACGTCACAGAAACCCGCCGGTCTTGTTTGGCTTTTCTCTGCACATGTATGCAGGCTATGCCCTTTTCCCTCCCAAGTGCTTTCCCCCAGTAACGCCATGTGCTGCAGCCATTTTTCAATCAAAACCCACACTTCGTTCACCCAAAAGTACCCAAACTTCGACTTGTTCAAACCGAAGTTTTCCCTAAATTTAAAAAGAATTTACTTCGTTAGAATCAGTTCGCCCTCTCTATTACCAGGCTCTGTAGACTGTTTTTACCTCCATACGTGACCCAAAAGTGGAAGATACGTGTACACAACTCTGTTTACTGTAAATTAACCCCCATACGTGACCATATATGGAGACACCCCGTGTACACAGGCTCTACAGACTGTTATTACCTCCATACAGTGACATATAGGGTAGAACCAGTGTACACAGGCTTGCAGACTGTATATTCCTCCAACAGTGACCATTTTGTGGGAGACACCAGTGTACAAGGCTTGCAGACTGATATTACCTCCATCAGTGACCTATAGTGGTAGACAAAAAGGTACACAGGCTCTGCAGACTGTAATTACCTCAATCAGTACCATATGTGGTAGATCATGTACACAGCTCTGTTGACATTGAGGATTACAGTGCAGTTCATTTGAATGATCCCCCGATTCGACAGCAGCCCCCAGCACTTGGGCCGGCGCTTGGTGGGCTAAAGGGTTAAAGGGTTTCCAGGTAGATTAGAAGCGGGGTACGTCTGCTAAAACCAGGCAGTCCTGCCTCTGAACGCTGGAAAAAGAGAACCCAGGCATGCTGAACAGGAGGTGTCGGGGCCCGTAATTTTGCCCGGCTACCGTGGTAGCAGACGTAGTAGCAGCTACTACAGGGCCAACGTCCTTAGGGGGCCTGGCCCCATAGCAGCTGTTATGTCTGCTGCCCTGGTAGTTCCACCTCTGGTTTGTGTAGTGCTGGGCTCTCAGGGGAACACAACTGGAACCTTAAAGGGGATTTGCCTAGAGATAGATTCTTACCCCTCTCTTGTTAGTACAGGCAGAATGTCAACAAATCACGCTGAGTCATGAAGCTGCAGGGGAGAGAGGGACGGGGAGTGAGGAGTGAGGAATCCAAGGGAGCCTCTCAAAACTTAAGTGAAATAATAAACAGTACAGCAGTGGATTCTAAATACAGCAGACACAGGCTCATACACTGCACTGTCAGGAGGAGCCTTATCTGCTAAGATACTAATGTAATGTAAACAAATCACGGAGCTGAAAGAGAGAGAGACACACACAGCCGGAGAGCACAGAGCTGCATAAGGGATCGTGTGACATGTTCACTGAAATAAAAAAACTATAACTTGTGGCTTCTATATACAAAAGAGAACACCTATTCTATACAGCAGCTTGAAAGCTTCTTCATGTTCCCTGTCATCAGATAAAGCAGGTATCTAATCACTCTACAACTAGTTTATTCTGTATACAAAAGAAAACATATTGCTACCCGGTGCCTTAAAAACTTCTGCAGCTCAGTCTCATCAGATAAGAAGCTCTCTCTGCGCAAGCCCGTCCAGCTCTTGTCAGGCCATATCTAATAGACTCTTTGAAGTAACCAAGGGCATGTAAGGAAGGCTGTAGGTCTCTCAGACTGCAATTTTTGTAATCACATATATTTAGAAAAGTGATTAAAAACCCATTTTGGAGGATCCCACGTCAACATTACATCGTGGCAAAACCCCTTTAAGGGACCTGACAGTCATAGCTAATTAGGCAGAAGCTACACACTGTCCTCCTTCAAAGGAAAATCTACTTCCCAATCAGCACAGATGCCCAGTGGTCTTATCAGTGTCACAGGTGGGCCCGCGACCCCCGTCCCGGGTCGCAGGCACACCCGTGGTCGCCACACGAGCCGCACCGCCACCCGCATGTCGGGCGGTGGGCGCGCTCACCCGGCCGGCCCGGCTCCTCTCTACTTACCCGGCCGCGCTCCTGTTGCGGTCTCAGCCTACCGGTGCGCGCGTCCCCGACATCTAAGGCGCGCGCGCCGGCACTGCGAGATGTAAAGGGCCAGTGCACCGGTAATTGGCTATTGCCGGTCACTGCCCTTATTTAAGCCTGCCCCTCCTGGGGGCTGTTGCCGGATCTTTAGTGCCATTTCAGCCTATAGAGAAAGCGTTACTAGCCTTGTTCTGACTTACCGTGTACCGTACCATTAGCTTCCGTTCCTCGACCATGCATTTTGCCGCCTGCCCTGACCTTGTGCCTGTCCACGACCACGAAACTGTGCCGCCTGCCCTGACCTTCTGCCTGTCCCCGACTACGAGCCTGCCTGACGATTCTGCACCATGCTATACCTTGGCTGCCACCGCAAGCACGTCACGTCAGGGGTAACGACCTGGTAGATTCCCGCCGCAGCAAGTCCATCCCGCTTTGCGGCGGGCTCTGGTGAAAACTGGGACCTACTTAGATTCCGTTCCCTGGCGTGGCTTACACCATCGCTTGCGGTGGTCCAGTGGATCCACTTCTACGTCCGAGTACGTGACAATCAGCTTCTTAACATGGCATGTGTGTTCAGGAGGGGGAAGGTACAGGAGCTGCCCGCTGACCTCCCTAAACAATAGGTCACACTAGGTACAGGAAGGTGTTTTCTCTTAATTCTCAGTGTTGTCTCATGTCGTCCATGATGACATTCTATACTAAAAATAAAATCCTTATAGTAGAATATATTGTTCTCCCTGAGTGACTTTTTTCCCCTTCAGAAACCAGGGCTCTGGTGCAATATTTATTCCTTGCTTACCCTATGGTAATAACCCTGATATTAAGGGCGGCAATTATGTTTTTAGCACCATTTTTTTTGTGCGCATTAGTAATGTAGAATGTGTTTTACTGCGGGTCATAGATTTAGCGCTTTCTAGCTACAAAGCGACACTTCTGGCTCAGGTAAAACACTTTTAAAGTGCTCTACCTGTTACATCAGTAATGCCCTGGATTTGCTGTACTGAAGACATAAATGTGTAGCTTCGTATGGTTGTAGTGCGCCCCGCCTCCCGCACGCCCCCCACTCTCAGGCGTATTACAAAGTGCTGCGGGCCCTCTGCTGTGCGCCTGAAATTGATTAAAAATAGAGTTCTCAGGCTGAAAAGACACCAGAATTCTAGCACAGCCCCGTTCACAAAAGTCTCCCATACTGTATCTATGGTAAGAATACTCTGGAATGAAGCCAATATGATGCAGAAAAAAAACCCTGAAACACAGCCATACTCACAGCTCAAAAGGCTGGAATGAGACTGAACCCAGCAGAGAGGCAACACCAGCACCCATGCTACTTAGGAAAAATATACAGGTGTAGCCGATGGCTGAGCAGTAGCCCACACACCTCACCACTAGGGGAACAACCAGACTGCACATTAAATTGACACCGTTTCACACAGTATGCAAAAAGCCACAGTACAATACATTGGGAGACTGCACAAATGCAAAAATACCCGTAAGAAAACCACTCACACGCTTTCAATATATAAGGGAGGTGGTTGCTGGTATTATAATTGCATATAGATAAAACAATAGACGGGTGCCAGTATTATCAAAGCGTGTGGTACACCATACTGGCTCACAGCCTACTACGCCACTACTACTCGATTGGGCGGGCTGCCTGGCACTTTTGGGGTGTCCAACATAAAATACAGACACCCTCTGCTCCCTAGTACTATTGGGCAAAAATGTCACGTACTGGAAAAATATCAAATATGAGGTATAAGTTAATACAGTGGCCACTGTATGCAAGCTTGCAAGCCCCATCAAGGCTCCTCATTTCTTATGTGTGAGTGGTTGTCTTACGGGTATATTTGCATTTGTGCATTCTCCCAATGTATTGTACTGTGGCTTTTCCGCATGCTGTGTGAATAGTTGTCAATTTAATGTGCAGTGTGGTTGTTTCCCTAGTGGTGAGGTGTGTGGGCTACTGCTCAGCAATCGGCTGCACCTGTATATTTTTCCTAAGTAGCATGGGGGCTGGTGTTGCCTCTCTGTTGGGTTCAGTCTCATTCCAGCCTTTTGAGCTGTGAGTATGGCCGTGTTTCCGTTTTTTTTTTTGAGAAATTAATGTCCCATTTTTTCTGTAAATTGTGAGTGTAGGGACTTGCAAGAAATGAGGAGCCTTGACGGGGCTTGCAGGCTTTCATATAGTGGCCACTGTATTAACTAATACCTCATATTTGATATTTTTCCAGTATGTGAATTTTTTTGCCCAATATTACTAGGGAGCAGAGGGTGTCTGTATTTTGTGTTGGACACCCCAAAAATGCTGGGCAGCCCGCCCAATCGAATAGTAGTGGCGTAACAGGCTGTGAGCCAACAAGGTGCACCACACGTTTTTATAATACTAGCACCCGTTTATTGTTTTATCTTTATGCAATTAAAATACTAGCAACCACCTTCCTTATATATTGAAAACGTGTGAGTGGTTGTCTTATGGGTATTTTTGCATTTGTGCAGTCCCCCAATGTATTGTACTGAGGATTTTTTGCATACTGTGTGAATAGGTGTCAATTTAATGTGCAGTCTGGTTGTTCCCCTAGTGGTGAGGTGTGTGGGCTAAAGCTCAACAATCAGCTACACCTGTATATTTTTCCTAAGTAGCATGGGGGCTGGTGTTGCCTCTCTGCTGGGTTCAGTCTCATTCCATCCTTTTGAGCTTTGCGTATGGCCGTGTTTCAGTTTTGGTTTTTTTGAGAAATTAATGCCCCATTTTTTCTGCCAATATTATGCAGACCATAATTTAAAGCTGTGTAGGAAAGGATAATGGTCCAAAATACATCAACTGCATCTTGATAAAAGTGTTGCAGGCATTGGTTTCAGGAGAATTTACCTTCGCACATCTTGGATATGGATGTTGGATAACATCACTTGGCCTCAAGGGTTTTCTACCAATAACATCACTATTATTCTTAGACTGGTGTGGCTATAGAATTCCCTACGATTGATAAAATAGAAGTCCAGTGTTCTATATCCTTTCTTACTGGGACAATGGAGTCAGAAGAAGTTGTATGGAGCGGTAGCAAGGCATGCACATAATGGCTCAATGCAATTGTATGGAAGATACGGGTGAACTCTGTTACTCCCATTTTTCTCCTAGAGTTGTATGGAGTGACATTGTGAATGATTGGCCTCCATTCCATATAAGGGCTTCTGTTCTAGCAAGCCAGTATCGTCCCAGTAGATAGTCGCTATAGATAGGTCATAAATGCTATTGGTGGGAAAATCCCTTAAAGTAACTATAGCCGGGATCTCTTTTGTCTACTAGTACTTAGTGCAACAAAATGCACTCGCTCAGTCACAAACAATAAAATGTCTGGGACGAGAGTGCTAAACCAGGGCTGCCACCAAGACTCAGTTAGAAGGTCCCTGCATTACATCAGGACGCTCCACATAAACAACAGAACATCTCAGGCTGTCCACTGTCTCTTTAGCTTGTGATCCATTGTTCGCTTGCCCTCTAGGCCTGTGAGAACCAGCTGACTCTGTAAGAGCAACTAAACGTTGTCCTAAACTAATGTCCTTCCTCAATCATTTCAAATCTATTCATTGCGAGTGGCTTTATTTGAATTCCTTAGGACTCCAATGTAACTGGCGAGTGTATCTATGGGGTGGGATAAGCTAGGTACACATTTTTGCTTTGTTTAGGTATTTTCCCTAAGCAACAACTCCTGATTAGGCCAAGACATTTTTACGAGGGTTGCCCTTTTCCCTGGAGGAATTCTTAATGATCTTCCTGTTCTCCCGGTTTTTGCTTCTTTCTGTGTAACATCCTGTAAATCTTCATGGGAAAAAAGCTGTTTGTGTAAGTAGATGAAGATTGATGACTATTTTTCAGTCTCTCCTCTAAGTGATTGGATTAGCACATGTTCATAGCTGGATGAAATTTACAAAAATATATTTCACTATAATGATCAGTATTTAAAGTTACAATCTGCTAATGACTTATTCAGTTATTAAAGGAGTTGTCTCACTACAAGGATTGCTTTTTATGTTAAAGATCTTGCAAAAACAAGTCACTTTGCAATATGTGTCCATTAACAATGTCCTACCTATTTTGAGATATCCCCTCTTGTATGGGTTGCATCACCTCCTTAAGTTGCTATAGCTACAGACCTGTTCGATCTCTCCTGATAGGCTGCCAGCACTGGTCGCTATAGCTACAGACCTGGCTTCTACTGCAGCCTAGTAGAAGCCATTAAACACCCCTGAATTCAAAATGAAACCAAGAAAACAGGACTGAGATAAGATTAATCAATGTAGTGATTCCCTATAATCTTGTAGTAGAACTGCTCTCTTAGGCTATGTTCACACGGCTTAAAATGGGCCATATTTCAGTCCGTAATTACGCGCCGGAGTGCGCAAATTACGGCTGGAATACGTCCCAGTCATTACGGTAATCCACAGTTCTCATAGAGAACTATGGATTACGTCTGCTCTCCCTGCTCGGCGAATCCGCCGCAGGGGGAGATAAGTGACATGTGAATTACTAGCGGCGTATACGAGCCGCTGGTAATGATAGTCTATGGGCTGGCGAGGTAATTACGCCCCGCAAATAAGCCGTGTGAACATAGCCTTACAGTAGAGTGTGTTGTAACAATTCTGCTACATTTATAACTTTGTCTATCATAGTGTTTGCTGATAAAAAGCCAAGCAGTGCCCAGGTAGCACCATATATCATCTATGTAGGGGCGGAACCACCGCACGCTGTAGCAGATATAGCGGCTATTATGGGGCTCACAACTACAAGAGGCCAAGCCTGGCCTTTCTATTCTACCTCAGAACACAAGACTGTCTTGGGTGTTCAGAGGCAGGTCCCAGATCGGCGTGGTCTATTTAAGAGTGAAAGACCTTAGCAAAGCAGAGTGCCACCAGCCCCCTGTCCTGCTATTCAGCCTGGATAACTGATCATAACAAACTCTTTCTGAATTGTACTCTACACCTAGCCTTACTGCTGTCCCTGACACTAAACCTTCAGACCTTATTCTGTCCCTGAAATATCCCCAAGCTACATCTGACCTTAATACAAACAATTTGGCACCAAATAGGACTAAACAGCCCTGACAACGGACACAGAGCAAATTAAGCAGAACCATACAAGGGAAACCAACGACTTTAAAAAACTAGGTGAACAAACTTACCATATTAGTAGATACAATCAGCCGGACTGGAATAGAATACTAGCAGATTCCTAGCCTCAATCTCTCAGGACATGCAACATACTCTGCATCTTGGCTGCCAACCTGAAGGAGCTTTTTAGAGGCACTTCACTAATAAGCTCCTGGAGCCAGGTCAGCTGACATTTGTGAGAAATAGTGTCAGCTTTACAAAGCAAGGGCCATAGAATTAGGCAGCCTCACATCATGAAAAACCATGCCCTGTGGGTGCCACATTTTGCTAAAATACACCAAGATTGCCTAGATCAACCCTACCATCAATCTTCCCTAACACAGTGCAGACACCATTTACCCCTTCCTTATTCCATGTTGCTTGATCTGCATTGTGCATGATAGTTATAATACCATCTCATCATTAAAGGGGTTGTCTCACTGCACAGAATAGCTTTCAAAATGTAGGGAACACTAAATGAAGACTTTTTCAAATATATTGCGTTGTTCATCTTTTTTTTAAGGAGCTACAAATGATTTTATCACCTTCTGAGGGCTTTCTAGTTTCCCAAGTGACCGACCTGTGTACTCCTTCTTCTCTGCTGTTTGTTCTATCTGATAGCAGGGAGTGAAGTCATCATACAGGTCGCAGCAGTGTGAAAGCTTGTGTGTTATCTGATCTTTCAGAAAAAAGACTAATTACTGTTTACATTAGCTTAGAAGCTTCTCTGGACCTCAGAGAAGGTAATTTAGCTAATCTAGACTGATAAACAGAGAAGCCTGAATACACTGAGCTCATATGCTAATTACAGACAGCTTGAGCAGGAAGTGACAGAGAAAGCAGCATTATTTCATTCATGCATCCTATGAAACTATGACATGAAACAACCCCTTTAAGGCTCGGAAAGGTTAATTGACTTTACTATTTTTTTTGGACTTTGATAGTTTTCTTCATTCAGGAGGTGAGCTAGTTGGGAGAGTTTTACCTCTATTGCTGAGTTCCAAAGGTTCTCCCTACTACTTGGACCTTCAGGATTCAGCAGGGTATGCAAGGGGCACTGGAGAAGCAAGATCTGAGATTGGCAACATCTGACTTGAGATTTCAGGTCTAGAACAATACATGATATGTTGTGGCATATATGCCATCACTAGAATTATAAACAAACTATTAAAAGACCATTATAGAGAAGAAGAGAAAGTGATCATTGGTATCAGAAGACCCTAGTCAATGCGCAGAACAAAACAATACAACTGGAGAGCTAAAGAAATGCTTAAAGGGAATGTGTCATCAAAAATGACTTATTGTTTAACTCACGTTTTTATGTTAAACATTTTTTAAGAATTTTTGGTTATTTTTTTTTAAATTTTCCATATCACTTTCGATATTTTTTAATAATTCTTAAAGGGGTTGTCTCACTGCATCGATTCATCTGACATCAGTCCTGTTTTCTTGGTTTCACTTTGAATTCAGGAGCAGGTTTACTGGCTTCCACTAGGCTGCAGAAGAAGCCAGGTCTATAGATATAGCAACCAGTGCTGGCAGCCTATAAGGAGAGATCAAACAGTTCTGTAGCTATAGCGTTTATAAACACTCAGGTAGGCTGTATAGACAAAACGTATCTTTACTTCATCATTAAAGACAGGTGTATGAAAAACAAAGTTCAGTGACGAACACCTTAGGCAATGTAAACACATTTAAGCGTGGCAGGTACTTAGCTAAATATTTGCTTCTTTTAGAAGACTGGTAATAGTCCCAAATGTAGACTTTAGGAAGCTGATCATCATTGGAGTGCAGCTCCGTGCCGCCATGCGTGACGCAAACGTTTCGGAAGGACCCCTTCCTTTCTCAAGGAAAGCTATAGCGACCTGAGGAGCTGAGAAAGCCCATACAAGAGCGATATCTCAGAATTAGGTAGGAAAACTGTTAATGGACATATTTTTGCAAAGTTGACTTGGGTTTTTGCAAGATCTTTAACTTAAAAGCAATCTTGTAGTGAGATAACCCCTTTAAGCCTGCAGTTTTCACTTTGGCCACTAGACCCAATAATAATCTGATACTTCCTGTTCTGTAGAGAAAGATTCTCAGTTGTCTGCTCATTATCAGCACAAAGAGGGTCAAACTGAAAGGAGACACCATTTTTTATAGATAACACAGAATCCACCAATCACAAGAGGAGATAGTCACAGTTCACCCTTTTACCTCCCTGCACAGTGATTTTTTCCCAGGTCACAGAGCATGACTCGAAAACTCTCCTATTGAAGTCAATGGGACTGAGCCAGTCTTAAAGGGGTTTTGCCAGGAGGAGCCTTATCTGCTAAGAAGCTAATGTAAACAAATCACGGAGCTGAAAGAGAGAGAGATGCACACAGCCAGAGCACGGAGCTGCATAAGGGATCGTGTGACATGTTCACTGAAATAATCAAACTACAACTTGTGGATTCTGTATACAAGAGACAACAGTTTTTCTCCTCAGCAGCTTGAAAGCTCCTTCATGTTCTCTGTCATCAGATAAAGCAGGATCTAATCACTCTACAACTGTTTATTTTTGTATACAAAAGAAAACATAATTTCTACCCGGTGCCTGAAAACTTCTGCAGCTCAGTCTCATCAGATAAGAAGCTCTCTCTGCCAAGCCCGTCCAGCAGTCTTGTCAGGCCGTATCTAAAACAAACTTTGAAGTAACCAAGGGCAGGTAAGGCAGCCTGTAGCTCTCTCAGACTGCAATTTTTGTAATCACATATATTTAAGAAAAAGTGATTAAAAACCTATTTTGGAGGATCCCACGTCAACATTACATCGTGGCAAAACCCCTTTAAGACTCCTATGTGCATGAAGCTGCAGTAAAGCATCTCTCTGCTGTTAAAGCAGTGCAAACAAGACCTAGTGGCCAAAGTGAAAATTGCAAGACTTAAGAATTATTAAAAAAATGTTCAGACAAGATGTTATACAAGAAATTGAAAATTCACAGACTTTTTATACACAAAAGACATGGACCTTCAAAGGGTCCTAGAATTCTTAAAAATAACAAATTGCAATATAAGCAGAGAGTCATTTACAACGGGTCAAGACATCAACTATCTGGAAACTTGTGAGGCATGACGGAGGGGTCAGTAAATCTGCGTCTTATCTCGTAGCCATCAGTTTGTAATCTGTGGCCCTCACAGTTACACATAGTTTGACATAAAGCGGAAATGAATATTTAGCCCATTTTGCAGAGTCTGAAAATTTTTGCATTAATTTAAATTCCCACTCCTTTCTCTCCCTCTGCGTCTTAAAGTGTCCCATTAAAATCATAATTTTCAGATCTTCAATACAATGGTCATCGAAGAAGGGAGCTAGTTCTCTCGAAAGCTCACCATCAAATATACTCAGTTAGCCTGAAAAAGGTATCGCCTGATTTCTTCACTCTTCCACTACTTTCTATGGCTAACACGGTCCAACATTATAAAAAATAAAAAATAAAATTTTTTGAAAGTGATATGAAATATTTAAAATAAAAACAACCAAAAATTCCTAAAAAATGTGTTTAACATAAAAATGGGACTTAAACAATGAAGACACATTCCCTTTAATACTTTGTATAAATTACATTTTTACTGAAAGTGTACCTGAAAATGAAGCTGTGGGGGAAATATCATGCCAGATACAAATTTAAAACATCAGTCCTATATCCCAATAGGTCTACCTTAGTATTGTTCCTTATTATGTGAACTTGTTATGAGCAGCTGGGATTTCCCTGATATTTTGTCTCTTTCTGTTTGTTACTTTGCTTCCAGCAGTTGCACAGAAACTGCTCATGTTCTTAGCACTATCAGCGGATCATGCTTTGCAGCCGTGACTTGTGAGTCTACACAGCATAGGACTTTGGTCATTTTTTTAGCGGATTCAGTATTTTAAAAAAAAAAGTCCATACCTTTGTTGCGTCCCCGAATAAAAAATCTTGCCTGAAAGTTCGACAATCTTTTTTTTTTTTACTGATGTCTTCCTAAACTGAAAACTGACCAGCGGAATATAGACCATTTGTGCAGCCGGGAACTCCGAGCACCGTTTTTTGCGCAAAAAAACAGCGGTGCAACTTGGACCAGCAAAATGCCGGAGTGTGGATGTTTTTTCACTTTGCTGTGTGGAAGAAGCCTTAAAGGTGGAATTGCTCACTGCAAACCTCGCTAACTTGTTTTTTTTGCAGCAGGGGTTGTTGATAACAAAGCTCTGCTTGTTTGTGTCTTGTATCCAGTTTCTTTGTATGTAACCCAGTCCAATCCATTTTTGGTGAAGCTCTAGTGATATTGCTTGTCCCAAGAAACTTAAATCTGAATCTGCTAATACTGGCTTAATTTCCTTTCACAGCACAGGATGACTGTCAGATTTTAAAGCAGATTCAGTATTTAAAATCTGCAAAAATTCAACTGTAATCCTGTGCCAATAGACCTCAATAGAAAATCTGTGCTGTAGTTCACATACGAATTTTAATGTGGGATTTGTAAACTACCGGGAGTGCCACTAACTGTTCTATCTTTCCCCTCATTTCCCCGTCCTCCAAAGTGGGAAATCAGAAAACAGACCGTGTTTTTTTGTGCAAACCTGCGCCAAAAACTGCGGTACGGCGACATTAAAATGCCATCGGATTCTGGACGGCATTTTAATATTTGCTGTGTAGACATGGCCTTACGCCTCCAGTTATCTAGATTACTTGATTATCCTAGCATATCTGGTTCTGTCTAGTTTCCTCTATGTGAGTTAGTTTGGGGTGATTTCTTGAAGTTCTTGTGACCACCACTGTTAACTTTCTGGATTCTAGAGTCCGCTTTCTTGTGTCAAGGTCAGCTTTAGCTTAGCAATACCTTAGGACTAGTTGCAGGGACAGACTGGGCTCAGGGATCTGGTGTTAAAGGGGATTTGCCAGGAAGCAAGTTTCTTACCTCTCTTTATCAGCACAGGGAGAATGTCAACAAATCACGCTGTCATGAACGCAGGGGTGAGAGGGAGGGGGTGAGCAAAGTGAGGAAAAGGAGCGTCCCAAACTTTAAGTGAAAAATAAAAATACAACATGGATTCCAATAAGCAAGACACAGCCTGATAGACGCACTTTTTTTACCTGTGCCTTAAAACCATAATTTTGCCTGTCATCAGATAAGAAAATGGTTCACGCAAGCGCGGCCTGTCAGCTCCTCTGGTCGTGTCTATAGAAGCTTTTTAATAACAAAGGGACGAGAATGCGTAGCTCTCAGAGTCTTCACTTTTTGTAATCACATATATTTAAAAAGT